>PVIC010058470.1:0-10369 GCA_004025085.1 Thryonomys swinderianus | reverse complement strand
CCCTGAGCTCACTATGGTGCCCAGGCAAGCCGCCGCGAACTCAGCAATCCTCCCGTCTCTGCCTCCCGAGTGCTGGGATTACAGGCGTGAGCCACCACGCCCAGCATTATATGTGGTAACCGGGGATCGAACTCAGGTCCTTACGCTTGCGAGGCAGGCGCCGGAACCACTGAGCTAACCCTCCGGCCCAAGAGTCTCTAGTTTTTACAGGCCTACCAAGCCACTTTCTGTGGCAGTAGAGTTTGGAGGGATGTTTTGCAGTTTAGCTTGTGCTACACAGTTTGGAAGACAAGCCACAGCATGAACTATAGTAAGGTGAACAGTGTTATAGTCAGTGCACTGGAGGACAGTGTGTGAGGATGAAATGCAGTCTTTTTATCCAGATTTCTGTATGCTCTCTTGAGATAACCACGATGTGAGTTTTATCATAAAACAAGGAAAACATATCTGGGAAATACTGTATTTATTGAATTCTGTTGAATTTCCACTAGAGGGTAGTCTAATACTATTCCTCTATTTTTTTAATACTGTTTCTTTATTGAAGTTTAAACCATCGAGGGCTTGTCTTTCAGTTTTCTGTTAGTTTATTTTATATGACCTATTTTATAAGATTATCCCTTCTGGTAGAATGGAGGATTCTGTTAGTTCTTGGGTAATAAATTGGTGTTAGAGACTGGGCTGTACTGTTTGTGTCTTTCTTTTAATCTGACCTGCTAATACATCAATGTTTTGCTTTCTTCCATACAGAATTTAAAAGGACACCTAATGCAGGGCTGCCACAGCTGTTATTTCATGAACTAAGTTATCTTATTGTCCAGGTTGCTTTCTGAAATTAGACTGTTCTAAGAGTACACGGAATCTTTACATACCATTTAGTCTACAACACAGATCTCATTTGTTCCATAATAGCTTTCGCAGGTTAATGCACCTGTTAAAGTTTCCTTATTACCACTATGTGCTTATTATCTTAGTACATAAAAGTGTAACATAAGCATTTGAAGAGTCTTGTGATCTTTATTACCTGACTTCTGTGACCTATGGGGTTGTAGCCAAAGAAAATTTCTTTGTTCTGTGAGCCTTATTATTTTGTCAGAAAAGAACTCATTAAGTGTAAGATAATTAAGTTTAGTGTGCTGCTTCATTCTTCATATATCATTAGCTACACTATAGATAATATGTACTTGAAACAAATGGCACAAAGAAAAATTCCGAGCAGAATTGCTCTTCCTCTGGGACAGTCTTCTCACAAAGATTTGTGGAGCTCTTTCCTGCACAGCTGTCAGGCATTCCCAGATGGCTTCTCACAGTAAAATTCCACCTCTCTTTTCCACTGATCACTAAAATGAGACATATGCTGTTGTTATAGTGAGCAAAATGGTGCGGCGAGAGCTCCATGTAAAGGTGTGTTTGTGTATGGAGGCCCGCTGGTGTTTTACATACATGCATTCTAAGTTGGTTACCAAATTTATATACGCAACGTTTTTCCGGTAGGAAGTGAGAAGGAACTTTTCTACCAGTTTAAGTTAAGTATAAATACTTGGAATGCATATGTAGGCAGTTGTAATAATTTGAGAGTTTTACATTTTTTTAACATAAAATGCATGGAAACATGGTTAAATATAGTTTTTTATTTTATTACTGGTTCCAAGTTTAAGAGTTAAAATGGAAAGTTAACATTACTTTAACTGATTGATAATATGGCCCAGTTTGACATATGTACTACTAATATCACGAGGCCAGGAGTTTAGCTCAGTGGCGCCATAAATGCCTCACAAGCCAAGGTCCTGCGCTCTACCCCAGTCTGGGGTGAGGGGAGGGGGGCTCATCATGTTACTTATGTTTTCTAAGTTCTCTGATCATGTTTGTATTCTTTTATAAAATTTATCATAAGCTCTTAGCATTTAAATTAGATGAACATGAATCATAATTTTTTTTTTTTTTTGAGACAGGGTCTCACTTTGTAGTTCAGGCTGGCTCTGAGCTTACTATGTAGCCCAGGCAAGCTTCGAACTCAGCAATCCTCCTGTCTCTGCCTCCCAAGTGCTGGGATGACAGGCGTGAGCCACCACACCGGCACTGTGGTATGTGATATTGATTGCTGGTGGGCGTGAGTCTCCACACCCAGCATTGTATATGGTTACCGGGGCTCGAACTCAGGGCCTTGCGCTTGCGAGGCAGGCGCCAGAACCACTGAGCTAACCCTCCAGCCCTGAATCATAATTTTTAAAAATATTTTTTATATTGTAGAGTAATAGAGTCACTTTATCACCACAAGTCATTCTTTTTTTTTTTTTTTTTGCTTTTGAGACAGAGTCTCGCTTTGTAGTTCAGGCTGGCCCTGAGCTCACTATGGTGCCCAGGCAAGCCGCCGCGAACTCAGCAATCCTCCTGTCTCTGCCTCCTGAGTGCTGGGATGACAGGCATGAGCTACCACATCCAGGATTGTGGTATGCGGTGTTGATTGTTGGTGGGTGTGAATCTCCATGCCCAGCATTATATGTGGTTACCGGGGATCGAACTCAGGACCTTGCACTTGCAAGGCAGGCTCCGGAACCACTGAGCTAACCCTCCGGCCCCATAAAGGGAATCTTAAGTCCAAGAAGATACACCTCTGAGGGTACTGTGCATTAGTTTGTAAGTGAAAAAATTGAAAATCTTACTGATACTGTGATCTGTTCTTAGGTGCTGTTTGTATTATATTGGACATTTACAAAATTTAGCTAGCTAATCTTTATCAAAAGATTTCTGTGCAGGCCTGCTTGTATATTCATTTAATTACTGTCAGTGCTAAATTTAGGCACTTGGACTCATCATTCCCTTTGATGACTCTGCGAGGTGTGTGTGGTGAGCCCCTTCACTGATGAGATGCCACATCCCCTCTCTCGTGAGGGGCCGAGCACAGTGTGTGAGCTCACCCAGTCCTCCCTGGGCCAGGGTGTGTGTCGGCACCAAGGAGGCAAGTCAGTCCAGGTAAAATGGGTTCCGTCTTAAAATTCTAGTTCTTACCACTAAGCAAAGTGAGAACTCCTGTTAAATACACTCTTATGACTTATCTTAAGACCCTGTCAAACTAATTGTAGCAGAATGAGTCTAGAGTTGCACCCTCATTATTAGTGCCATGGACTAGTTCCTAGTCATTTTCTGTTTAAAATGTAAAAATATGTAAATGCAGTTAATATAACAACATTTTGTCTTTTTCACATAATTTCTTTACATACCTTTAAAATTTAGATGTAATTATTCACTGATAAAAATTTAGAATTTTATTTAGACATTCCATAATCTCATATATTAGCTATTTTGTGTGGCCCCAAAGGCAGATCAAAAACCAGTATGGCTGTGTCATTATCAGCCTTCCCCAGGGGTCCCAGGGTTCTGCAGTGACACATTGCTGTGATAAAAGACAGCACCTGAAATGTCTCTACATTTTACACTGCTGAACTACTTGTCACATTTTCATTTTTCAGTAACATTTTCCTTTACTCCAAAATTCATATCTTTATCCCCTTGGTCTGACCACATAGAAGAGGGAGTTTTTATAAGTCCAGATATTTAGTAGAGTCAATTAGGCCAGGGATTGATTTAGCTCACTGGTTCTGGTGCGTGCCTTGAAAGTGCAAGATCCTGAGTTTGATCCCCAGTACCACATACCACAGTGCCAGGCATGGTGGTTCAGACATGCAATCCTAGCACTCAGGAGGTGGAGGCAGGAGGACTGCTGTGAGTTCAAGGCTAGCCTGGGCCCCATAGTGGTCTCAGGGCCAGCCTGAACTACAAAGTGAGACCCTGTCTCAAAAAAAAAAAAAAGGATATTAGGATATGCATTTCTAAACCAAGGAAAGATGAGAACAGGCAAAATTTGCACCTTACTAATCTAGCATTGCACATGAAAGTTGAGGATTTGGCCTTTACCCTGGATGCTGCAGGAGTGGCTGGAAAGTCCCACGAAGATGTCGCACGCACATGAAGGGATCTGCTGTAGCTGCTGTCTGTGAGTGAGCCCCTGACCGGAAGGCCCCACAGTCAGCTTGTCTTTACTCTGCCTCCTTCACGGTATTCTAGTTTTCTTCATAGAAAACTTTACAAAGATGATATTTTATAAATGTCACTTAAAACAAAGTTTTGTTGACCAATTCTGGATATGCCAGAGCACACCTGTAATCCCAGCACTCCAGAGGCTGAGGCAGGACAGTTACTATGAGTTTGAGGCCAGCCTGGGCTATGTAGTGAGTCCCTGTCTTAACCCCCCCCCACCAATAAAATAAAAATTTTGTTCATAAATAAAGACCATCTTGTAAACAAGCTGTATGGGTCTAATTGATCACAACAGCCATAATATTTTCATTTTTTCCCAACAAACTCATACCTGCAGCTTACCTCTGGGCTGTGTTCTTAAGCTCAAGGTCCGCTAACCGTGAGGGCCTCACTGTACTTCCTGATTTGAGAGCCGTCCCTGCCAGGCTCACCGAGACTGCTAGATGCCCTTCCTGTGAGCTCTTGCCCTACACTCTCCAGCTGCGTTGCCCCTGGCATTTGCCCACGCCCCCATGTGGGCTCTGTGGTCACTAGCCCTGTAATCTCACCCCTGCCCCCGTGACAAGCAGGTGTCAGTGGATACGGAGTAAGAGTCCTGAGGCCTCTCAGTTCTGAGCTTTTGGACTCTGAGCTTCTCTTCTGCATGGCCCTTGCCCTGCACCTGTGAGTCAGTTCACTTCACCTCCTGTCAGCTGGAGTCATCGTGACGGCAGCAGCGTGGTTTGGACCCAGCTGCCTCCTCTAGCCGAGTGGTTTTGGGCGAGGTGCTGGATTCGTTTCTCCAGGCTTTGGTTTTGAGTCTTTCCAGGGAAGGATTTGACCAAGTGTTTGTGTTCAGTGATGCTGTAGAGCTCTGTGGTCTGGGCCAGGGCAGCATAATGAAGGACGAGTCACCTAGCAGACAGCTGAGGCTCCCCTGCCTGCTGAAGAGCTTGGCGGCTTGGCCTCCCAAGCGCTCCTGGATATCCCCGTGCCTTGAAGATGTATGCCTGTGATACGCCAGAGGCAAAACAAATGCTGAAGTACTTGAAGTCATAAATATTAAATTATGTTGGTATAATTTGTGTTAATTATATTTTGCTGAATTCTCAGAGTGTGAAAATTGTTTATTCATATGTGATATACAGGATCATTAAGATACAAGATTAATCAAGATAGTTTATTTTGGAAAGTGGGAAAAAAAAAAGATAGTTTATTTTTTTCATCCTGGTTGATAAAGTATTTTGGAAAGTTATGTGTATATCTTGAAACATTCAAAAAGTAATTTGATTTTCCTTTAATGTTGGTCAGTGTATTTTGTTTCAGGAGTATTTAATAAGGATGATTAAGCAAGTGCAAAACAATCTCAGTGCTTTCAACTTTTGCCTTTTTGATACTTCATGATCAGGGATTCTGACTGTGAATATGTGTTTCTTTTGATCTTACGTACTTTCAGCTCATTTAGAGGCCAGTTTCGAGGAGGTGGAAAAGCACCTGCTGCATCTGGAGGACTTGTGCGAGCAATGTGAGTTAGAAAGATGCAGACATGCGCAGTCCCAGCAACTGGAGAATTACAAGAAAACTAAGAGGTGAGTTTAAAAGATTGTAGTCTTCTTGTTCAACAGAGTTTTCCACACTGCTTTTACCTTCTATTCTTTATAAATTTGGGCCAATACAATATGGAGGTTTAAACCTGTAAAGCTCCCTAATAAGATTTTCAGAACTTTTTCTTAAATTGCTGAGTGTTGCTGTTTTTTAGGGAGGGATTGTAAAAAGGTAAGGCTAGAACAAGGTGTGTATCTCTAGCGTGAAGACAGAGGGAAGCCAAGCAAAGGGCGAGCGTTCTGAGCAGCTGCCTGGGGCTCGTTTTTCCCTCATGGCAAGTGTCTGAGCTGCCTTTTCCTGTTCTTGCTTCTCTTTCTTAACAGTAGAGTCAAGAGTGAAGCAACCTAGGCCCTCTGGTCACATACTGGGCATGTACCTTAGACAGATGGGTCTCTCTTGGCCTCATGTCACTGTTTTACAATGGAAATAATAATTAGGGATGGAAGAAGGTAACTGATAGCTAGTTCTGCTAATGCTGTGTAAGTATCAGTGGTAGTGATGGCAATTAACCTCAGGCCAGCCGGAACTGGAAATGGAGAAAAGTTTGAGGACAGGAGCTGCTAATCCCGGTGGGGCTCCTGGCCCCACCATGGCCCTCTCAGGCAGGGCTGGAAGTGGCGGGGAAGCTCTGAAGTTCACAGCAGGTGCGCCTGTGGTGCTGGTGAGCAGGCGTGGACCGGCTGGCTGTGCTGGAGGCTGGCGGAGGCTGGAGAACGGAGGCGATGCAAGAGGCGGAGAGGTGGGCAGAGTGCGCACTGGTCTCGCAGTTTCTGGCAAGTGCAGTAGTTCAGGGTCGAGGATGTGGCGGAGGAGACTATGCTGTTCTGGGCAGGGGGACTGGTCACTGGCACACAAGACACACTGGAAAATGTGTGGAAGTCGTAGATTATCACCTCGCTGCTAGAAGTCTTCTAAAATAAGGCCAGAGGATGGGACAGAAGTGCAAAACAAGTATTTTAGGGCAGAAATTCTTCAGACCCTGAGGGGTACTTCTTTTCTTTTTTAAAATTTTTTACTAATACAACTTTGTGACACATGGTAATTACATTCAGCCTGGGGAGTTGATACAGGGCCATAGGAACCACTAGGGAGACAGTTTAAAACACAAACTGCTGGCTGGGTCACACCAGTTGTCCCAGAACTCTAGGAGGCTGAGGCAGGAGAATTTGAAAAATAAGCTTCACAGGGTTGTACATGCCTGTAATGTCAGCACTTGGAAGGCTGAGGCAGGAGGATCGCTGCAAGTGTGAGGTAAGTTTGTGCTATGTGGGGAGACCTTGTCTCAACAACAACAAAGAATTTTTTTCCTAAAAATAGAGGGCTGAGAAAGTAGCTCAGTGTACAGATACAGGGGTTCAGTCTCCAGTAACATCAGCAACAAAAGCAGACTGCTGGCCTCCATGATTGGGACGCCCACTCCACAGTTCATTCCCGTGGTGTTGCCTGAAAGAGGATTTCGGGTGGTTCTCCCTTGAATTAAGGAACTCCATTTTGAGAGACCGGGGAGGCTCTCCAGGTCAGGACTTCTGAGGAGCTCAGAGCTGCCCTGGGTCAGAGTGTTCACACAGGTTTCCGAGCGGCCATTCTCCTGGATCAGGTTGCTGTCAGTTTTACTGCCCCTCCTCCCCCGAAGCAGGCGACAGAGCTGGTGGTGGCCAGGGCGAGGCAGGGCTGGGCGAGGCGAGTCTCCGGTCTTTTGCTGGAGCGCTGCTCTTTGCATCTCTCAGGACTCTAGTTATCGTGGCTGGAGCCCAAAATCATGGTTTCAGCCTTGCTTGCTTCTTTTTCCTTTCTTTCTTCCTTTTTTTTTTCTTTTTGGTGGTACCAGGGATCAAACTCAGGAGCCTTCACTTGCCAGGCAGGCTCCATGCCACTGAGCTACATCCCCAGCCCTAGTCTCCATTTTAAAGGAAAAGTTAGGCAAATATTCTGTTGTTGAAGAAGTCGAGTCACCAGAGTGGCTTCATTTGTTGGGCAGCGTGCGTTCTGAGGAACGTGGCAGGAAGGCTGAGAACTTCAGGAGAAATTTTTGCAACAGATTAGACAGCTTGTGTACAGATTGTGTGACCTTAGCTTAGGATTTCCATTTGTAAGATGGGGATGACAATAGTAGCCTTAGGGTTGTCCCGTGATTGAGTTAGTGCAGGGCTGGTAGTGGTGCGTGGCACCAGTAAGTGCCAGTCTGAGCCAGCACTGGGTAATTAGGTTAGTAAGTAGGCAACTATTAAGTGTTCTGTTTTCTTAGTGCCACTTATTTTTTAGCTACTTGAATATAAAGGTTACCCATAGAGTGTGATTGTTTTCATCAGTATGGGTTGAAGTTTGATTGAAATAACCTATAACGTTTTAATACATAAAACCAAATTCTAGGTTTTGATAAAATGATTAGGTAGAAATGAAAGCAGTATGATTTAGAGCTGTGAAATTTTATTTGTCATGCTTTTCCTCAGTGTCACCCAGTGACCTAGATCCATTTTAATTAATGTATTGTAATTTATAAGCTACAAAATGAAGATTAGCCTAGTGTATCTTTTTAATGAACTTATGTGAGATAAACAGATTTATTGATAAGCCCTGTTACTCCGAATAAGTCAGAAAAGTAGTGTTCAATTGAAGTCCACTGGTTTATAATTAGGAGCTTGAAACCTATAGGTGAATAAAAGTGACTGTCTCACTCTGATAGGCCCCATAGCTAAGTTGTCTACATCTCAGGGTGTCTTCACAGTTTCTTTTTTTTTTTTTGAGACAGGGTCTCAACTTTGTAGTTCAGGCTGGCCCTGAGCTCACTATGGTGCCAGGCAAGCCGCCGCGAACTCAGCAATCCTCCTGTCTCTGCCTCTTCACAGTTTCTTTTTAACCCTAAAAGAGTTTCAGTGCAGAATTTCAAGGGTGAGTAACTAGTACTTTCATTAACTTTCTAAGACTTCGTCTGAAGAGAATTACCTGTGTATTTAATACTCATATTAATATTCATGTATTTAATACAGCAACTTCATAAAATGTTTATCCAGAAATGCTAAAGCATATTGCATCTAATTATCTAATAAGACCTTAGACTTGGAATTGAAGTCATATTTTTACCCCGAAATGATTACTACTGAATTAGCACGTTCATAGCAGAGCCATCGTAATTCCTATCTTGCTGCCGGGTGGCTCTGAGCCACTCATGGGACATGCTTGATTGTTCCAGCAGGTGGTGCAATACACAATGGGAAAGTCATGCATGTACCTCTGGTGTTTAAAGCCAGCAGGAATATGTTAATGTGAAATTATTAATAGAAATACAGATTGGGTTATTATGAAAAGTTCTTGGAAAACTAAGCTTGAATCTTTCTGTATCATTTTTTAATTTTCTTTGGAGACAGGGTCTCCCATAATAGTTCAGGCTAGCCCTGAGCTCATTATGTAACCCAGGCAAGCCTCGAACTCAGCAATCCTCCTGCCTCTGCCTCCGGAGTGCTGGGTTTACAGGCATGAGCCACTATGCCTGGCGCTGTGGTATGTGGTAGTGATTGCTGGTGGATATGAGTCACCATGCCCAGTATTGTAGTATGTGATTACCGGGCATCAAACTCAGGACCTTGCTTGCACTTGCTAGGCAGGTACCAGAACCACTGAGCTAATCTCTGGCCCTCAGAATCACTTTTGACCTGGTTGACCTTCAGCAAATGGCCTTTCATGAATTTTCTTATCTGTAAATAGAGCAATAAAAATTTCCAGTAGGATTATTGAAAAGAGAGATTTTGTTCCTTTTATTTTTAAATGGTGAACCAAAAGGCACACTTAGTTCACAGATTTACTAGAAATTTTGAAATTGTTTCTCTAAATAAAATTGAAATAATAAATGTGAAACAGTGTTTAAAATTTACCTGTAAATTAATCTTTTAAGTCTTAGCCTTTTTATTTAGCATGTAAACAATAAAATATCTTTGTGTAAGAAACTTTTCAGAAGCCATTTATGTAGTCTGATTATTCACATGGCTTATGATGAAGTTAGTTATCCTACAAGTAATTTGGGTATACCACAGGGAGTTGAGATATCAAAATGGGGTAACTACTTCAAAATAGTTTTGTTCTTAATATGCTAAATGTTCTTAATGCAGATGTTAAACATTTATATTAACAAAGTAATCTGGGAGCTTTAGGCAGGAGAACCACAACTTGGAGTTCAGTGTGGACAACTTCTCAAGTTAGCAACATCCTATCTCAAAAAAATAAAATAAAAAGGGTTGGGGATGTATTTCAGTTCCAAGGTCCTGGGTTCAACCCCAAGTTCCACCAAATAAAACAAAAAGAGAAAAGCTATGAATAACTGTATTAAGAGTGACTCCTATGTTGTTAGAACTTCAAAAAGAGAAGAATGAGAGGAAACTTAAGTAATACAAGAAAATTGACTAGAACTAAAAGACATGAACTTTTTTCTTTTTAAGAACATGCTGTGGAAACTATAAACTGGTGATCCCTTTATTTTACTCTGAAGAAAATGCACGGTACAAAAGGTTAGACATACGACATATGTATATGTAGGCATTCTTGGTCTCTTTGTATATAATACCTAGATGTCTCTGTCTAGCTGTTTCTCTGTATATGATACACTTCTCAGAGAATCTAGGTGTGACAGCCAGGTGGGGTAGGGAGCTGGGAGAATGAAGCCTAATCCTCCCGTTGTTCCAGCGCAAACAGTGGGCCGGTGTGTACACCTCGCTCAGCTCCCACCAGAGCCCCGGTGTGCAGGGCAGCAGTTAATGAA
>PVIC010058469.1:0-10360 GCA_004025085.1 Thryonomys swinderianus | reverse complement strand
TTTTTCTACTTTTCATAAAGTAAATGTTTTCTACACGAATAGAAAAAAAACAGCAAGGGATATATTCTCTTTATTTAAGAATTCACATGCCCTACACAGATTTAATTTATATTCCAAACTATTCAAATAGAAAAAGCTGTTCAGAAGTATACCAACAAATCCTTAAATTGGGTAACACATCAGAAACAGCATATTAGTCATGGTTGACGAATTTAAATTAAAAAAAAAAGAACACAAACACTATTTAAGTAAGCAGAGCTGGTACTTCTACTGTAACCAACTAGCTTGTATTCACAATTTCATTATGCACCCATTGCTATGTTAGACAACTTTTTATGTTGGTATTTGGAAACATAGCAACTCTACTCTAAAACAAAAAGGAAAAAAAATTCTTTTATTTTGGGAAAGAATACGATATTAGATTTTCCTTCCTAGCAAAAGTCATACATGAAATTCAATACCATATGTATGCAGAATATGGTACAGGGATTCACTAGGACTTCTTCATGTCCTGTGTCTGAGCTTTTCCACCCAGTGAGCTCCAGGTCTCCATTTTTCCTCCCTCCATTCTTGGAAACCATCGTATTCATTTGTGTTTCATCAAGTTTACTGCCCTGGATACCCGGGAAAAAGGACTGTCACACATCATCTTTAAGGTTCCTTCATATTGTTTCATAAAACAGGACTTTTTTCTTTATGTCTGAGTATTTAATCCATTGTATATCTTCTTCATATGATGCTAGCAAGTGGATAATAGTGTTCACACTGTAAGGAAAGGTTTTCAGTCTAATAATACTTAAATCCTAACATTTTATTTACAGTAGAATAATTTCTACATTGCCGGTAATAAAACAGCAGCACTCTGATCTTCACACTTCAACTTAGAAATTTTTAATTTTAAGATAGTTTAGGAAATATTTTTAAATCTATTTATACATATTTAGAAGAGGCAGTAGTATTCTGTAAACCCCAATAATGTGTTTTAAATACAACTTTTTCAAACTTTGACTGTAGATGAGATTGGGCATCTGCTAGGGTTTGATTGAATATCTCTTGTGTTGCCATACTTATGAGCTACCTCTTAATAGAATATAATTGTCATTTTAATTAAATCATTTGGGAATATTTTTGATTCAAGTACAGTTAAATTGCATTGCTCTTATTTCAAAAACTTAAATGTTTAATGAACACTAAGCATATTAAAAAATTAGAATTTCCTCAACGTTTGGTATCTCAATAAAGACAATGATGACTTTACTGTACACAACCTCCCATACAAAGTCTTTTAATACTGTGGCAATCAATTCGCAGGAATCCCTCAGCTTCAGCAGTTTCTGGGGAAGATCATGTTTTATGTAGTGAAGGACAGTGGACCGTTTCTGTGGCCGTCTATGCAAGCAGTGGGCTGAGACTGCTAAAAGTTAGTAGTCCTATTTCTGTGAGCTTCTCGCAGCTTGTTCTCAGTATCAGACACTTATAGTGCTGACATTTCCAAAGCACAGATGGTGCAGAGGAAGTCCTCAGACGTCACCAGAGGGCGGTTTTAAAATCTTCACGGGTTGAGAGATACAATCTGAAAGAGACAAAACTTTTTCACTAAGCTCTCTGTTTGCAACTGAGAATTTGTTACCTTCTGAAACACTGAAATCACCACCTGAGTTAGTTCCGTGGTCACATCATTTTACATATATTTCTGTAATTCTAGATAGTGTTGGATTTCTTATTCTTTGGAAAAACAGGGAAGGAAGTTGTTTTTTTGTTTTTTTTTTTTGTTTTTTTTTTTTTTTGAGACAGGGTCTCGCTTTGTAGTTCAGGCTGGCTCTGAGCTCACTATGTAGTCCAGGCAAGCCTCGAACTCAGCAATCCTCCTTTCTCTGCCTCCGCAGTGCTGGGATGACAAACGTGAGCCACCACTCCCGGCACTGTGGTATGTAGCATTGATTGCTGGTGGGCGTGAGTCACCACACCCAGCATTGTATGTGGTTATCGGGGATTGAACTCGAGACCTTGCGCTTGCGAGGCAGGCGCCGGAACCACTGAGCTAAATTTCCGGCCTAGGGAAGGCATTTCTTATCGGCAGGATATTTTATTTATACTTTTGATTTCATATGTTTCCCTAAAGTCTCAGAAGTCAGAGGTGAGACTGTCTGAAAGTGACTGTGTCCCAAGACTGTCATGTAGATTATCCCACTACGAGAACGTGACGTTCTTTCGAGTTAATGCACACTTATTCAGTGTGCTCTAACTGAGAGGGTGAGGCACGGGGACAGGATCTGTCGCCCCTCCCTGTACGGTTTTATCTGCTTTTTCCTGCTCAACTCCCGTACTGTAAGCAGCTCTGTGCCACCGTACCCTCTGCAGTGACACTGTGCCTCGTTTCCATCCATAGCATAGCATGGCAAACTGCGACATGAACTACAATTAATCTTGACCCATACACGTATATTATCTCAGTGTTTCATCAGAGTAATTAAAAACTAACAAAAATGACATCCATTTGCTGAGTCTGTTGTAGCTGCCTGCAAATTTATAGGACAATTGGTACCCTAACGGTAATAAAATGTTTGTTAAAGTTCATTATCATTTCATAATTATGCATTTTTCTCACAGTTAAAACACTTTAATTTCTTGCTGTTCCTTTTCCTTCTTTCCACTTTTTCCTTGCCTTCTTTAGCAACTAATTGTTTTAGTTTGTTATTGAGCATGCCACGGGTACAGATAAATGTTCACTGAATGTTTGAATACTTGTTGAGCTTCAGTATGACTTTTTATAAAGTCTATATTAATTTGAAAATCCAAAAAGCACTATAATAATTAACACACTTATCTCTGTAATCTGATTTTTAAATCATCAAAAACTTCCATGAGTGAATGAAAAAAGACAAATAATTAAAAAGTTTCTAGATAATCCTGTAACATAATTATTTAACTTATATATATGATTTTGTTTTTAAAAATGTAAATATATTTAAGGAATATTAATTTCTATATCAAGATTACTGCTAAAAATAAGTAGAGGTATCATTTTATTTCTTTAGGTTTGTCATCAGTTATATGCAACATTTTCACAATAGTTTTTTTCCACAGTTTTAAAGAAGTTTGATTTCTGTGTATCTCTGAAAGAAATTTGTATTTAATAAATAGTAATAATATACCAATATCAAATTAAATTTCATTTTAGGAGAAAACTTTTCAAGTTTCTATAACATTTTTATTAGATACTAGTTTTAAAAACATACACTATTTGTAATTAGCTAGCCTGTTGCCGAGACACAATACAAGGCCTGTAACAGAAGGGAAAAGTTTATTTTGACACGTTTCCAGAGGATTCAATTCATAATCACGTGTGTCCAAGGAAGAAACATCGTGACAGAAGCATAAGGCAAGTGAAAGCTACCTCAGCCCAGGGCAGTCTGAAAGCAGAGGAGGGGAACAGTGCCAAAGCGTGAGGGCCGGGGACCATACAGAGGAGCCAAAGGTGCTTTTCCATTACTCACCTAGTCATACTCCAAAAGGATGTTTTACTGAATTACTAGGTCCTTCTGAATTCAATCAAATTGACTCATCATGGGATAATATTTAAATGTTGGTTCCGGCCGGAGTCAGAAATATTCATCTGAACTGGATCGATAGGGAAGGCCCACTCTGGAGAAGATTGCCCCCAGAGGAGACACACACATACACACATACATATTATATATATATATATATATATATATATATATATATATATATATATATATATATATGGAATCATAATCAGAATTGAATAAAGCAAAAGATTTGGTTAAAGTAGTGATGGAATTTATATGAGGAAAATGACAGGTAAGTGATGATTTTAATCCATTAATTTGAATTAATTTAGTCATACCTTTGTAAAACAGAAAATGCCTAAATAAAAAATAAGTAGTTTAGTTTTCTTATAAATGGATACTTACAGACAAATATGGAAAGAATAATACGAAATGTGTTGTTCCAAATTTTGTTATAAGAATTTTGTTTCTGACAACACTTTTCCTCAAACTATTTATGAACCATTATTTTGTCTGTGAATCATTCCTGTAATCTTTGGGTGAAAATATTCTTAAATCTTCCAGAAAAAAGTATCTTTCATTCTGCATTCATAATTTCACTCATTTTCTCTTTAAATAACTTCTGCATACTAAGCAGTCTTCTGGAGGGAACTAGATAATAAGAAATCTGAAGAAATCTTACCCTTCTGAAGCTCACACTATAGCAGGAAGAGACAGCTCATAAATACATACAGTCATGAAAAGCTTAAGGATGTTTCAATTATT
Source organism: Thryonomys swinderianus (assembly GCA_004025085.1). Taxonomy (NCBI): domain Eukaryota; kingdom Metazoa; phylum Chordata; class Mammalia; order Rodentia; family Thryonomyidae; genus Thryonomys; species Thryonomys swinderianus. The sequence goes on along the minus strand of PVIC010058469.1, from coordinate 6,062 downwards.
GACCAAATAGGTGATGATGGTCCCATGAGATTATCAAGCAGCTGAAAAATTCCTGTAGATTCGTGACATCATATCTATCAGGGTGATGGATAATGCAATGAGCATCCTAATACAGTTAATTACTAAATGTTTTTCATGATATAGATATAAACATATTACACTAGCATTTATATGAAAGCATAGCACAGTTGTACTTAATAGTCATACTAAACAGATATATTGCTGGTTTATTTTTGTTATGTTGCTATTTTATCATCATTTTAAAGTGAACCCCTTAATTTCATAAAATAAGTTAACAGGATTCCATGTTATGAAAGCAGTACCTTCATATATATGATATTTACGCATTGCTTGGATGTGTTATTTTCTTTTGTGCCTGATTTAATTACATAATCATCAAGATCTTTGGATAAACTAACAGTACAAATATAGATAACATAAAAGCTTGTATGTAGTAATTTATAGAATCTGCATTTGTTTTGATGATTTTTACTGTGAATTATAAAATTGCCCAACAGTTTTGGCATTTGGCAGAATCCACCTCCTTGTTAAGTGATGCATAAATGAAAGAAATGAACAAAATAACATGAGATGATTTACAAAGTAACATGAAATGATAGAGAATAAAACTGAAAGGGCCGGAGGGTTAGCTCAGTGGTTCCGGTGCCTGCCTCGCAAGCGCAAGGACCTGAGTTCGATTCCCGGTAACCACATATGATGCTGGGCGTGGAGACTCACGCCCACCAACAGTCAACACCGCATACCACAATGCCGGACGTGGTGGCTCACACCTGTAATCCCGGCACCCGGGAGGCAGAGACAGGAGGATTGCTGAGTTCGCGGCGGCTTGCCTGGGCACCATAGTGAGCTCAGGGCCAGCCTGAACTACAAAGCGAGACCCTGTCTCAAAAGCAAAAAAAAACCTGAAAGGTGATAAAGCTATTTTAGAACAGCTCAGCAAGGTATTTTCATATAAACAGAGACTGAATCGAATAGGTCATGGAGCTGATGTTTTTTTCTTTTTCCTAATTTGATTTTGTGGTCTCTTCAAAAGCTAAAAAATCCAGCCTTTTTGTGAGTTAGTCTTGGTTAGGTAAAGTTCATTTTTTTACTCATGGGATATTTCTATTTCCTTGAAAATCAACAAAGCATAAAATATCTGAAATGGGACTAGGTAGGGCTCTTGAAGAAAAATTAGACATTGACAGACATTCTCACTTTTGCTTTGACACAGTAGATATGTTTCCTCCCATAGGCCCAATTTTTGGAAAGGTCCTGACAGTGAACTAAGTTCGATCTATTTATACTTGCAGGTGAGCACTAAGGAAGCTACTTAGTAAAATACATGAACTAACAGAAAGACGGGGCTCCAGTTCCAGAGAGAAAAGTACAAAACTCTTTGCAAGCCAGAAGGAAAGAGGAAACCTTCCCAACTAGCGTTGTTTACCAGTAGAAGGGGATAGGATCTGTTCCTTGAGGAGCGTCCTGGGAGATACCCAAGCTCGTTTCCTGTGAGAAGCGCTGGCTGGTGAGTTCAGAGTAAGCAGGCGTGAGCTCTGCGAGTTATGATGTGACTGGAAAGTGGTCACTGGGACAGGTCTGAGACGTACATGTTGTGAATGCAATTCAGGTTCCATCTGGCTGCCTTGTAGGGGGTGGTTCCCAGGACGTAGTTTAAGTAGTTGTCGCTATCACACACACACACACTGCGAGGAGATGGAGAGTGTGTGAAAAATTTGAACCAGCTTCTGGTATAGAAAAGTCCAACTCAGAATAAATGTCAGGGCAAAATGAAATAAAATTTCACTGCAGGAAACATTCCTGGGATGGAGAACAGAAAGAAAAATGATTACTGGTAAAAATGAAGAAGAGTGAAAACGTAAGTCTTCCTAAAATAGAATGAGCTGATCATGACAGAGAAAATCCCTGGGCTAATGTAGGTTTCTGGTTTTTTTTGTTTGTTTGTTTTGTTTTGTTTTGTTTTGTTTTTTATGGCCTCTTCTGGTTTGTTTCTTTTGCTGCTGTTGTTCATAGGCGACACCAAAAGAGTATGTCGCAATGTGGTCAACAGGTTGGCTAATCATAATTTTATACTTATGTTCTTAGAAAAATCACTGTAATATTAACAACAATGTGGAGAAAACAGACCTCAGTATTCAAGGGAGACTGATGTAGACCATTTAGAATATGACTATCATAGTTAGGAGGAAATATTGTCATATGTATTTTAAACAAATATTTTAGAATATATACTAATTTTCAGTTATGCAAGGTAAAAAGGTCAAAAGTAACAACATATTACTCAGTGATGTCAAGTGAAACGCATTAAAAAGAGTGTGACTTGACAACGGACAGTGGGGTAAATAAGCAAGAAATGTTCATTTTCATAATATATAACTGTTCATTTATTATAGAATGCCTCAATTTTATGAATAATTTGCATTAAATGAGACATTTATTTGTAATTTAACTATTTTGTAACCTGAAGTATGATGGTTTGAATTCATGTAAAACTTACTGAAATTTCTCAACACCATATAAAGTAAACCATAAGATCTCAGTGAAGCCACTTCTTTTTTTCTTTTGCCATGAAATAATGCCTGTGCTGTAACCAAAGCTATAAATTGCAGCCACACACCACTGCAAAAACGACTGAAGTTTGTCATAAGGTGAAGAGTAGAGTCAGTTTAAATTAAGTCATTTATCAAATAAAGATGTTCTTATGTTATCTAATGCAAATATTAAATTAGATTTTAAGAAATTTTAAAGCTTCACTTTTTTTTTTTTTTTTTTTTTTTTTGAGACAGGGTCTCACTTGGTAGTTCAGGCTGGCCCTGAGCTCACTATGTAGTTCAGGCAAGCCTCAAACTCAGCAATCCTCCTGTCTCTGCCTCCTGAGTGCTGGGATGACAGGTGTGAGCCACCATGCCCGGCACTGTGGTATGTGGTATTGATTGCTGGTGGGTGTGAGTCACCACGCTCAGCACTGTATGTGGTTACCAGGGATTGAACCCAGGACCTTGTGCTTGCAAGGGAGGCGCTGAAAACACTGAGCTAAATCTCTGGCCCAAGGTTCACATATTTTTAAATTATTTTTGTACTCTTGTCAAAAATGGTCTATGAAATTTTGCTTTAGATCTTATTTTATTTTATTGATTTTTAGTAGTTTGTGATTCAAAACCATGGTTTCTTTTATGATGAGGTAGTCTTATACCACTGTATTGTTCACTCAAAGTTTTTGATCCTATTCAGGGACAACAATCAAAGAATTAACTAAATAATTTTATAAAATTTAACCTATGTACAGTATGATTGACTTAGATATTGCCATTAGGAAGAACATTTTTTGATACATCCATTTAATTAAATTCATTACTTGTTTGTGCTTACCACTCCATTTACTTTTACATACAAATTAATGAATTAATCTTCAAAGTGAATATTTAAGCAGGATAAATTTTAGTTTTACTTTCCTCTGTATTTCCTGCACTGTTTATTTTACTAACATAATTAGAAAAGCACTTGTTTTTCTAAAATGGTTTCTAGGATTTACTATTGCCATACTCAATAATTCTAACCAGGTGGATTTTCTGTGGTAAATCCTTTAACATTTCCTAACAATGTCTTAAGTAGTGGTGCATAGCAAAACATTGCTGCTAGAAGAATGCTAAGTTTCTGGCATGAGCTACAGAATAAGGATTTTCTTCTTCCAGGGCTTGTAAGTAGAGTTATAACGGTTCAATTCATTTGAATGGGGACAGACTTAAAGTCCAATGTAGTCCTTTTATCCTGAAAAAAAAAAGTTACTCCCTCAATCCATTTTGCCAATCCAGTGCTAACCTTTTAGAATTTTTCAAGCAAAGGCGGTGGCTCATATGATGCCAAAAATAACATTTGTTCAATTATTGTTGACAGTGCTGGATTAAACTCAATATTAAAGTGTTAACGACTATTATAAGTATTTGGCTTACAGAAGACTTAGGGAAATAAAAGAAGAAATACCTCAGGCATAGAGTAAATATCATTTATAGGATTGTTTTCTAATGAAATACACATTGTGCTATTATCTTTTATTTCAATTATATATGGTAAGATGAGAATCTTTACTAGGGAAACTGTATACTGCTGCAGACTTGATGTCAGTAAAAGCACAATATTTTCAAATATATAAATAACTATGTATGATGTAAGATAATGACATAAATTATTTCTAATCCTTGTTGTACAATAAACCAAGTTATTTCCTTTTTGATATATATATTAACATTATAAATTTAACATTAACATTATGTTATTAACACTATAAATTTTAATAGTCTCAGAGATGAATACCTGTGTGGCAGAAAAATACTACAAATAAAACACATGTTCAGAATGGTGAACATTGTCCACTTGGATATTGATTATGTACTAGTGGGTTAGTTTTTTAACTGAAATGATTTTATGTGAAATTAAGGGAGCTACTTTGGAACACAATGATTTTGTTACCGAAATATATGTGAGTAATGTGACTTGAATTATGTCTTCAATATTCAGAATAAGCAAAATGTGATTGTCAAACTATAATATTGAAATAACGTTTTAAAATTTTAGGTCATTACTATATGCTACATTGTTATATATGTATTCATTTCTTAATGTTTTTTTCTTAATTTTCAGAGCAGCATCTCACTATATAGTTCAAACTGGCTTTGAACTTACTGTGTAGCTCAGGGTATCATTGAACTCGTGACAGTCTTCCTGTCTTGGCCTCCCAAGTTCTGGGATGATAGCCTTCGGCCACCACTGCTGGCTCATGAGGTCAGCTTCATGTATATCAGACATCAAAAACCATTTTTCTTCGCATATTTAAAGAAAGAAGTTCATAGCACATTAACAAAATGTGAACAATTTACATAGTCACTCCTTATTATGCTCATTTTTTTACAAACTAACAGAGAGAACTTTGGTTTCTTGTGATAAATTTCTTAAAACATCTGAAATTCTTAAAACTATTTGAAGAATTCGTATTGCTTCAGGAGGGCCAGTGAAACTGTGCCAAAACTCAGCAGAAATGCTGCATTATGCATATAATAGCTCCTGTTTGAAATGATTAGAAATTTGAAAAGTAAATGAGAAACTCTCTGTTTTCTATAAAATCTGTAATGAGCAAAGGAAACAAGTAGTCATGATAGCTGCTTTTGTTTTCATGCTTTACTCATACTGACTGATGAAGATCAAAGGACAGAACTCTCAGCCAAGTTGGTCAATTTCCCTTGGCTTGAGTAGGGATCATAGGAATAAATCATTCAAGTAAACATGAAGAGTGTTGAGAAGTTCAGACATGGTTTCCGTGGCCCAACATGGGGAACAAAGAAAATTCAAGTTGATCATGATATGTATATACAATGTACCAATAAAGATAATTTTTTTAAAAAAGAATGAAAATGCAGGTCACAAAAATAAGATGAAGACCGAAGAGGAGGAGAACTTAGAGGATGTTGTCATAAAATACCAGGAAATGTCTGGCCAGAGAGTTGACCTGCTAGTGCATATGCATTCCGAGTATGTTTGGTCATAATGAGTCAGGAATGTTTTATGCCTTTAATTTACTTTGAGACAGTGTAAAACCTATGGTGGTAGAGGAAGATTACAGACCATTTGGACAGAAAAGACAACTTCCCTAAATCTCAGAAAACAATAAAAATTTTTCAAGGACACTGGCCAGTAAGCTCAAATATTACAAAGCTAGTAGGGAATAAGATAGGTAAATCTGAGTGACAATCAACAGAAACTGTACTTTCTAGACATGTATAGTGTACAGATATTATATTAATTTTATGATAATGCAAGTAGAATAATCTATGATCAAATTATTTAAAGTAATTTATATAAACACTGGAACTCATAAACAGTAGATGAAACAGATTTACAAGACAAGCAATAAAGCAAATATATATTTTTATTCATCCTTATCAGAGAAACTAGTACTAGTTGATTTATTTTTAAAATTGGAAATATATAAAATCTTAGCGATTGGAAACAGGTAGCAATGGACTGCAATATTTGAATAAATAAAAAAA
>PVIC010058468.1:0-10373 GCA_004025085.1 Thryonomys swinderianus | reverse complement strand
GGGTCTTGCTTTGTAGTTCAGGCTGGCCCTGAGCTCACTATGGTGCCCAGGCAAGCCGCCGCGAACTCAGCAATCCTCCTGTCTCTGCCTCCCGAGTGCTGGGATTACAGGCGTGAGCCACCACGCCCAGCATTATATGTGGTAACCGGGGATCGAACTCAGGTCCTTACGCTTGCGAGGCAGGCGCCGGAACCACTGATCTAACCCTCCGGCCCCATAGCTTTTGTTTTTTATTTATTGTATTCTTTTACTTTCAGAGACAGGGGCTTGCTATGTAGTTTAGGGTGGTCTGGAGCTCACCATGTAATCCGGGCTGGCCTCAAACTCAGTATAATCCTCTTGCCTCAGCCTCCTGGATGCTGGGATTATAGTCACATGCCCCCACACCCAGCCTCACCTGGCGTTTTTAGTTTTTTTGGATGGAGGTTGGTTTCTGATTACTTAGACTCCAATACTGGGAGCTGAAGTCCTATATCTTCTAAAATCTCCCACAGAATTGATATTATTTAGCTGTATGTTTTATCCTATACAAATTTAATCAAATTAGAAAGAGAGGCCCAGTACTCTGGAAGATTGAGGTAGGAGGATTGTAAATTCAAGTCCAACCTGGGAAACTTAGGGAGGACTCATCTTGAAATAAAAAAAAAGAAGGGCCGGAGATTTGGCTTAGTGGTTCCAGCGCCTGCCTTGCAAGCTCAAGGTCCCTGGTTCAATCCCCGGTAACCACATACAACAATACTGGGTGTGGTACGCCCACTGGCAATCAGTACCTCATACCACAGATGGCGGTCTTGGTGGCTCAAGCCTGTAATCCCAGTACTTGGGAGGCAGAAGCAGGAGGATTGCTGAGTTCAAGGCTTGCCTGGGCTACATAGTGAGCTCAGGGCCAGCCTGAACTACAAAGAGAGACCCTGTCTCAAAAAAAAAAAAAAAAAAAAGGGCCTAAGATGTAGCTCACTCTCAAGGCTCTAGGTTCTATCCCCAGTACTTAAAAAAAATTTATATTAGAAAATGTATATATGTGTGTGTGTGTATATATACATACATTCATATACTATATATATGTTCTAAATCTTACCACTTAGAGATACCACTGTTGACAGTTTCTCGGCTACGGTCATGTTTTTCTTTGTATGTGTACACAATTTTACATATATAACTTTATGTAAATGGCATCCTGTTATACAAAACAATACTATGATGTATTTCATCTACATTTTTTTTCAATATTTTGAAACAGTGTCTCAGTTTGTGATTCAGGCTGACCCTGAACTCACTATGGAGCCCAGGCAAGCCTTGAAATCATGGCAATCCTCCTGCCTCTGGCTCCTGGGATTATAGGCATAAACTACCATGCCCAGCATTTCATTTACTTTAAACCCTGTTGATCTTTACCCTTCCCCTTCTCCTACTCTGATCCAAGCCACTGTATTACCACTTAGTAGGCTGAGGCACTCCCTTTTATAACCCCATCTCACTCTAAAATGTAAACATGTGTATGTAGTATAAGACTTGAGTCACTGTTTGGGGTTGTACTATATACACCTCTCTGCATCTTGCTTTTTCAGTTAAAATTCCTTCAAAGCAATTTGTAGAGTTCTAATTTATCAGTAACAGGTGCTTTTATGATATGAACGAACCACAATCGACAAAACCAATTAAGTATTACTAAAATTATATTTTAAAAGCCTTTAAATAAAAGCCTGCAAATAAATGAAAAGCTAGCTGTTGTCTAAACTGTGTCAGAGCCACATTCCTGCCAGGGGGAGGGACAGAAAAGGGGAGTATTTGCGTTTTGCCTTTCGTTACACAAAGTAGAAGTCATTCAAATAATTTCTGTTGTGCTTCATTGCCCAGAAGACATTAATATGGACACCTGCTGCAGAGGCTGAGAAACACAGTCATGATTATAGGAGATCGCATCCCCACTTACAAGTTACATTTCAAGAGAAGAAGGGTGTCTGGCATGGTGACACACACCTGAAATCTCAGCATTCCAGGAGGCTGAGGCAGGAGGATCCCAAGTTGGAGTCCAGCCTGGGCAATTTAGCAACTTACTGATACTCTGTCTCACAGTAAAAAATAAACCAGGCATGATGGATCCCTATCATCCCAGCAGCACTCAGGAGGCTGAGGCAGGAGGATTGCTGTGAATTTGAAGCCAACCTGTGCTACGTAGTTTAAGGCCAGCCTGGACTACACATCAAGATGCTGTTCCCCTCCCCCAAAAGGTTAGCATTGTACATCAGAGGTGCAGGCCTTGGATTCAATTTGCCATGCAGCAAAACAGAGAGAGGAAGAGAGACAGGGAGAGGAGAAACTACAGTGGACCACTGGCATTCTGCCTCAGGTACCTAGCAAGCTAGCACTTGCTGGCAACCTCTGACAGCCTAGGGTGGAAGACGGCTGGACAGTCGTCAACACTGCAGCTGAGATGAAATAGAGATTGGATGAATGTTTACTCTGTGTGTGTGAGTGTGCATATGTGTGTGTGCATGTATGTTTATAGTTCCCACTTCATTAAAATAGATTTTTAAATCCAACTATAAGTTGAAAAATGCATATAGCCAGATAATCAACACCACAAAAATATATACAGAGAGAGAGAATTTATCAGGCACGGTGGTACATGCCTGTGATCCCAGCCACCCAGGAGGCTGAGGCAGCAAGATCACAAGTTCAAGGTCAGCCTGGGTAATTTAGACATTCTCTTTCTCAAAATGGGAAATTTTGATTTTGATGTATTTCAGTATAAGGTCCTGGATTCAATCCCCAGTACTTCTGTGTACTGTATTTATATCACTCTAAGTGTTCCCTCATTTCCCTTTGAAGTTAAATAATTCTTCCACCTTCAGTCCCTGGCAATTTCTGAACTGATTTTTATCTCTGGTATCACCAAAATGTCACGTAAACACAATCATTGTAGCCTTTTGAATCTGGTCTGTACTTAACACCCTGTGTTTCAGGTTGGCCTATGTCTTAAATGTCAATAGCTCATTCCTCCTTTTACTAATATATGTGTCGATAGCTCATGCCTTTCTTTTGCTGAATAGTATTGCATTGTGTGGATATTTGTGTAGTTTATTCATCCATTCATCTATTGAAGAACATATGGGTTGTTTCCAGCCTGGGGCAATTATGAATAAAATCACTATTCACATATTGTTCTGGTTTTTGCATGAATTTGAGTTTTCACTTCTCTTGGGTAAATACCTCAGAGAGGGGACTGCTGGATCATACGGTAAGTATATATTTAACCTCATGAGGAACTGCCAGACTGTTTTCCCAGGCATCTAATGCAGAAGTCTTGGCAGCAGGTCCTAGATGGCATTAGCAGTGGAGTGGTGGTGTGTTTTTTTTTGCCACGGCAGCAGGAAGATTTGTTGCCCAGGATTGGTGTTTCTGGGCCTCCTGGAGATGTAGTGGGCTCTGATATCTTCAAACACATCCCTTTTCTGTTTCATTTCCGTGGCTTCTGTGTGTTACTGTGAGTCCATTTCCTGCAGGCTGGGCCAGGTATCAGAGCCCTGATGGTCCAATCAGAGAAGGGAACGAGGGCTGACAGTTCACATCTGCGGACCAGGAGCGGCAAATTCTTTGAGAAGAAGGGAAGGATGAGATGATGTCTTGGCACCTGTTGTCCTGGTGACTCAGTGTCCATCTTTCCTTCCGGGATGACACTTCCTTTGTCCTTGTGTGGGTTCTCTGAGAACCACACACTGGCAAGAGGATGCAAACACAAGAGATTTACTTGGGAGCTTCCGGGCTGACCTCCGAAAGCAGGGAAGGATAGCCAAGAGTGAGACCCATACGGCAGTCAGAGCTTCATCTTGCTGGGGATTTCTGGGAGCCAGTGTAGACTGTGCCCCTAAGTGATGCCACACAAAGACAAAGGAACTGGGGCCTTTGCCAACTCCTAGTCATTTGTGAGAGAAAGGCTGTGTGCTCAGGGGCCTCGACTTCCTATTCCTTTCAGCTCACTCCACCCTTGGGGTCCAGAGTCAGAGAGAGTCCTGGGATGACACCTGCCTGGAATCCTACTAGGAGGCTGAGGCAGGAGGATTATAAATTTGAGACCGGTGTGGGCAACTTAGCAACATAGTGAGACAAAAGAAAAACACAAAAAAGGGTTGGAGATGTAGCTCTGTGTGAAGGCCCTGGATTCAATCTCTAGTACTGGGTTCCATCCCCAGGGCCATGGTTTTTTGTTTTGTTTTGTTTTGTTTTTTTAACCATGATACCAGCAAGATGACAGAAGCTCTGGTGTGCTCTAAGGAGCACAGAGAGGAAGAGCAAAGTTGGCCCAGGGAAATGCAAAGGGGGGGCACAGGGAGAGGCCTGGAGGGAGTCCAGAGCCTCTGGGGTGTCACTTCCTCCGCTGTTTGCATGCCGCACCTTCCCTTAGAGCTGTGTCATAACCACAACCCTTCACACACATCAGTCTTTTCTCTTTTTTCCTTCTTTAAAAATTCTGAGCCAGGGCCTTGCTAAATCGCTTAGCTGCACAGCTGGCCTGGACTTGGGGTTCACCTACTTCCGCCTCCCAGAGCGCTGGAATTCCAGGCATGTCCCCAGCACCTACAGCACTCTTAGCTCAGCCAGCTCAAGCCTCAGTGCTCAGCACAGCAGCGTCTACTGCTTTAGAACAGAACCCCTTCCTATAGTGCTTTCAAGCCAAGGTTTGATTCTATGAGCTAACTTGATAGTCCTCCACATGGAGGTACCAGGGTCACTGGAGCAGCTGCCTTTGGTGGGTGCCTGGGTCAGGAGGGAGGAGCTAAAGTGATCTCGGGCACCGGTCTAGGGCTTCAGCAGCAGGTATCCCCTGGGGTGCCTCTCCATGACAGACACACCATGGGGATAGAGGGCAGGTGCTCCCCCGGCCCTTCAGTCAGAACCCATGTAAAGTGCATGTTCATCCCAACCCCTTCGTCCTCCCAAACAGCCCCAGCCTCACAACCCAGGTGCACCATGCAAGACAGGACGCCTTGGCCAGAGTGTCTCCAAAAATAAGCTAGGTGAGAAAATGAAACTACTAGTGGGATCACCACGGAGGGGACAGAGGACACACACACTCCTGGGCCCTTAACTTGTTCCTTGTCAGGACTTTGTATTTCCTTCCGAGACCATCAAGGACTTTAGGTTAAAAAGAAAAAAAAAAAAAATGCCGGACGTGGTGGCTCACGCCTGTGATCCCAGCACTCGGGAGGCAGAGACAGGAGGATTGCTGAGTTCACAGCGGCTTGCCTGGGCACCATAGTGAGCTCAGGGCCAGCCTGAACTACAAAGCGAGACCCTGTCTCAAAAAGCAAAAAAAAAAAAAAAATGTGGGGGAGGGTGCTAGGTAACTAAAGCAGGACAGAGCTTGAAATCCATTCCTTCGCTCTTCAACTGCCTCCTCGATCACCTTAGGCCTTTGGCTGGGGCTCTGCCCTGCTCTGTGTGTTAACTGTTAAAGGAGCGTCTGTCTGATAATAAGAAGTTCATTAGCCCTGAATTTACCTAATTTGTCTCATCCCTCCGCAAGACTGAGGACACTGAGATAAGAGGTGGGTGGGCTTTCTCTGCTGGTGTTTACAAGATCCCGCTCCAGATCCCTGCAACAGTCACCTGGAGTCCCCAGTCATCACTCTCAACCTGTGACCACCTGGGGATCTAGCAGAGTTCTCACAAAACAGAGACAGGCCCCTCAAGCAAGCGAGTGCAGTCATCTCAAATGAGTTGGATCAGCCCGGCAGAGGAGAAGCTGCCTCACAGAACAAAAACCATGGCAATCAGGACCAAGCCCTGGCTCCCCACACAGGCTGGACTTGGCCTGTGCTAAGAGGCCAGCCTGGTCTTTTCTGTCGGGCCTGTGCTACCTACAGTTCTCTTCCTCAGGCTGGAGTTCCTGCCCCATCTTCTCTCACTTTCCATTTCAAGTTCTGCCTGTCTTACCATACTTTGGGGCCTAGTTTTTCATTTCTATGTATACCTGGGCATGGTAGCACATGCCTGTAACTCCAGCACTTGAGAAGCTGAGGCAGGAGGATTGCTATGACTTCAAGGCCAGGCTGAACTACACAGCAAGACCTTGTCTCAAAAACCAAAGAAATTTTTGTATGTGTCACTGGGTCAATGGACCTTGCCTAGTATCAGTGTCTCATCCCGCAGGGCAGCTTGGTGTGACTGTTCTCTCCAGGGAGTTTGGCTTTCTTAGAAAATCACAACCGAGTTTTAAGGAGTCATGAGTGTGAGCTGCACATGTAGGCTTCCTAAGACCCAGGCTTAGGACCCTCCCTCATCTCCTCCACTGGCTTCTGGATCAAAACAAGTCACAAACTCTGGTCCAGAGGCACAGGCCTGCAGTCCCAGCACTCTGGAAGGCTGAAGCAGGAGGATCACAAATCTGCGCGAAGGCCCTTTGTGCAATCCTCGGTACTGTGGTTCAGGAGAAGCAAGATTCCCCCAGTTCAGATTCCCTGATGAGAATGTGCATTAGGAGGGAAGAGTTTCTCAGTCAGACGCCAGAGATTCTACGGCCAATGGACTCAGCAAGCTAGAGGTCTCTTTCCTGCCTGACAATCTGGAGCTGCTGTGGCTGCACCAAGCGAGGGGTTTGTGGCCCCTTCTGTCTTGTTTCTCTTTCCTTCTCTTTTGTTCCCCGGTGGGCCTGCTCTCTGATCTTTGCTCACTTGTTTGAATTTCAGCAGTGGAAGGAAGAAGGGGAGCAAGCCACAGCCTTCCACAACAGCTCTGGCCTCCAAAGTGCACACCTCACCGCCCACATTGCAAGCAAACAGAGCCGGCTGGCTGTCTAAAGGCAAATGGAACTGGGAAATATGGCCCTCAGTCTGGTGTCTTATACCCTGCTGAAAATCCAGTGGAAGAGGAGAAGAAAGGTATTCGAAGATAGCATATTCTTTTTATGTTTAACATTTTATTTTGACTGTGGTAAAATATAACAAGCCCAGGACAATGGCACACACCTGTAATTCCAGCGCTCCAGAAGGCTGAGACAGAAGGGTCCAAGATGGAGCCCAGCCAGGGGAGTGTGACAACTTAGTAAGACACTACCTCAAAATAAAAAATCCATACGGGCTGAGGATGTAGCTCAGTATGAAGGCCCGAGGTTCAGTCCCCAGCACCACCATTCAGTGCCCAGCTCCATTGTTAAACATACCCCTGTTCTGCATCCATCACCAACAACCATCCCTGGAACATGTCTCATCTTCTAAAACGGAAGCTCTGGCTGGGGATTGAGCTCAAGTGATACCGTGTCTACATTGGAAACACAAGGAACTGAGTTCGATCCCTGGTGCTGGGGGGAAAAAAAAAGAAAAAGAAAAGAAGAGTAAAAAATAAATAAAACTGGAGCTCTGTACCCAATATTATGGTTCGAACATGTCCCCCATAGTTCATGTGTTGGGGCCTAATCTGTCAGTTACCACATAGTTTGCTTCTAAAAGTGGCTCACCAACTAAACATTACTGGGTTCTGGGTTCCTTACCTCTTCCTATTTTTTAAAAATTGAATTCTTAATGCCGGACGGGTGGCTCATGCCTGTAATCCCAGCACTCAGGAGGCAGAGTCAGGAGGATTGCTGAGTTCGCGGCAGCTTGCCTGGGCACCATAGTGAGCTCAGGGCCAGCCTGAACTACAAAGCGAGACCCTGTCTCAAAAAAAAGCAAAAAAAAAAAAAATTGAATTCTTTATTGGTACAGTTTATATACATCTGACAATCACACACAACATTGCGGAATTTATACCAATATATGAAACAAGTTAATTTTCATGCCTCTTCCTATTTTAACTCTCCCTGCAGTTGAAATCCAGGTTATTCTGTGTCTTGGACAAAGAATTGAGCAAAATGACCAAAAAGCAAAGCCAAATTTATTTGAGAAAGTAAAAGTAAAGAAACTGGCTCTTAGAAAAAGAAATTGGCATGCTGGGGATTTAGCTCAAGTGGTACCACGTCTACCTTGGAAGCACAAGGGCCTGAGTTTGATCCACAGTACCACCAAAAAGAAAAAGAAGAAGAAGAAGAAAAAAAAAGAAACTGGCCCTGCAGAGAGCAAAATAAAAATACATGTTGCATCTGGGAAATACAGCATGCTCGATCATGGAAAGTTAGAGTAGCATCTTCTTCATGGCATAGGTGTGTCCTTTTATAGTCCAAATCTTGAGGATACTGGCATAACTTCTATATCTGGATCCTAAGAGACAGCACTGGGATCCCACCTCTTAAGCTGACATCAGGTCTAGGCCCTCCTAGACTTTGGGAACTGTTTGCCCATGTGTCTGGGATCTTGTAATTAACAGGTCACGCCTACTTCCCCAGCCAGTTTAATCTCAGCCTCATCTCCTCTCTCACTATTGCAATAGTGTTGAGGATTGGGACCTTTAAGGCGTTGTCAGGCCGGGCATGGTGGCACACACCTGTAATCCCAGGGCTCGGAGGCTGAAGCAGAGAGAGCACAAATTTGAGCCCAGCTGAGGCAGAGAGAGCACAAATCTGAGCCCAGTTGAGGCAGATAAATCACAAATTTGAGCCCAGCTGAAGCAGGGAGATCACAAATTTGAGCCCCAGCTTTTTTATTTTGAGACAGAGTCTCTCTAAATTGCCAACTTGCTCAGGCTTGGCTGAAACTTTCAATTCCCTTGCCTCAGCCTCCCAGCGTGCTGAGGTTATCGGACCGTGCCATGACACCTAGCAATGGCAGTTTAGCAACTTACCAAGAATCTGTCTCAAAAAAAAAAAAAGTAAAAAAGAAGGGAGGTGCCAGGTATGTGAAAGGCCAGGGTTTGATCCCTCATCCCAGGGCACAAGGTGTGCTGTGAACAGGCCATGCAGGCTCTGTCCTTGTGCATGGGTGAACGTGGCTCCCTCAGGCCTGGGTCCGTCCTCTGGGGAGCTAGTTTGTATAAAAGCAATCTAGGCCTCCCCTGCGTGCTTTCTCACTCGTGTGCTTTCTTGCCCTCTGCCATAGGACAATGCACAAGAAACCCATACCAAACGTGGGATTCTTTGACTTTACATTTCCCAGCCTCTGGGACTGTAAAAAACAAATCTCTTTTTTTTACATTATCTTACCTTACCCTATTACAGCTGCACAAAACAATCTAAGACACCCAATAAACACCAGTTCCCATTCCACCCTCCATTCTAGTCCTGGTGACCATCATTCTGCTGTTGTTTTGCACACTATGGATCAAACCCAGGGCCTTGTTCTAACCGGACAAGTGCTTTACCACTGAGCTACATGCCCAGCTCCTCACCATTCAGTTTCTGTGTCTATGAGTTTTACTACTTTGAGCACTTCACATAAGTGGGCTCATACCATATTTGGAAGACACTAACTCTTTTTCTCCAATACTGGCAATCAAATCCAAAGCCTCCACACTGGGTGATAGCCCCAGCTCTTTTGATTTTTTTATTTTGAGACAGAGTCTCTAAGTTGCCAATTTGCTCAGGCTTGGCTGAAACTTTCAATCCCATGCCTCAGCCTCCCGGAGTGCTGAGGTTACAGGCCTGTGCCACCACGCCTAGCTGACACAAGCACTTTATCTGCCCACTGCTTCAATATGTTGAGAACCCTTAAACCTCCTCAGATATAAGAAGCTAGGAATAGTCCAGCTTTTTAACCATCAGTAGTCAGGTAGCCAATGACCAAAGAACAATTAGTGAGCCCTATGGTGTGTAGTGGGGATAAAACTGTGGATGGAACAGAAAGGTCACTGTTTTTGTGGAATTTCCATTCTACAGGAAATGACAGGCAGTGAAATGAGGAACGCACACAGGTCTGAGAATTTCAGGTATGACAAATACCAGAGAGAAAAAGAAACTGCTGTGTGTGTGTATGTGTGTGTGCGTGTGTACACGTATGTGGCTGGGGAGACTTCAGCAGTGGCTTCAGGCTGAGACCCAGAGAGTGTGAAGTTTTACAAAGGTGCCAGTTACACAGATGCTCTGGGGAAAGCGTCAGGGCCAGGCGCACCTTGGTCCGTCCCCTGCTTCTATAGCAGAAAAGCACAGACGAAGTCATTTCAACAATATTTTATTTGGCTCACAGTGCTGGAGGCCGGGAAGTCTGCACCAGCGTTTGGCGAGGGCTCCTGTGCTGAGTCACACAGAAGGGTGAGACAGCACAGGAGACATGGGGCCGTTGGATGAGCATTCCCTTTTCATTAGAAACTCCCTGCTTGACAGGGTGTGAATGCATGCCCAGGTGATCTCAGCCCCTCTTTGTGAGTGTGGATGTGGGGAGTGCTGGGGATGGAACCCAGGGCCTTTGTGCTGAGCTACATGCCCAGACCTTTTTTTTTTTTTTTTTTTTTTTTTTTTTTTTTTTTTTTTTTTTTTTTTTTTTTTTTTTTTTTTTTTTTTTTTTTTT
>PVIC010058467.1:0-10365 GCA_004025085.1 Thryonomys swinderianus | reverse complement strand
TTTCCAGAGAATTGTTCTATCTTTCTAGACTTATTGGTCCCCAGGACTGGCAAAGACAACAGGAATACATGGAAATCTGAAACGTATTATCCAGAAAGCAAGACTTAGTTATAAGTTTTAGGAAAAATGGAGCTGAAGCAAATATACCTGGGACAGATAGAGTGACAATGAGAGAGTAAAAAGCAATTATCCCTTCTATCAGAGTAGCATGTTCTAGCATTGGGAAATGAGGGGAAAATTAAATTTTGAGAGCCCTTATTTCTGTGCCAGCTATAAGATACTCAATGCATTTTTAACATAACCCTTATCCACTGTGATAGCACAATATATAAGAAAAGATCACTTCTAATTCTGAAGGGAAGATGGTAATTCCAATAATTTTGCTGTCTTATATAGCAAGGAAATGGCAAAATTCACATTTTTAACCCACATGGCCTGCTTGCTACAGTATGAGGTACTTTTGCTACTTTTTTTCTATGAGTAAAACATATGCATCCATAAACACCAAAAATGACCTGAAGAGGAAGTACATTAGTAAAAGCTTCAGTGGAAGCAGACAGCATGTTCAAGGGTGATGATTTTAGGAGAGTTTAACAAAGGAACTATGTACAAGCATATAGGTATGGTTTAGAGACACCAAAAAGGCTGTAATGTTTCATCTAATTAGGAGCCTCTAATATCCCTATATCCCAAGAGTCACAGAAAGGGGACAGATATCAGACTGGACAGAAATGCAAAAAAAAAGAAAAAGAAAAAGGGAAAATCCTAGAGTACTGAAAGCCTTCAGTGGAGAAATTCAACACCTGCCAAACCTAGACCACTGGGAAGAAGGTGTAAGCAACACACACCAACTTCCCCCTCTTTCCATCTGGAAGCAGAGCTCATGTGAGCCCTTTGATGCAGCCCAAAATTATCTTCCTGGAACAGAAACAGTGACATGGAGATATGGATGGACAAAGGAAAAATATTCAACCAATTTGTCTTCAACTAAACTGAAGGAAAGTGTGGTGAGCTGAAGAATATTTCATCCAGCCCAGCATCCTATGAAACAAGAGTAACCTGGATCCAAGTGTCCAAGAGTCCTTGTCAAGGGTAGCTAACAAGCATCAACTGAGCATCATATCTATCAATGGGACCAGATTTAAAAGAGTAAAGAAGCCTTTCAAGAATACTATGACTCCACGTGTCAAGTAAGGCCAGAATGGACATCATGGAAGTCTCCCAGGGTCAGTGCAATCATCCAAAGAAAGCACACACCAGCTGCTTGCATTAGACTCTCCACCTAGCCCTGTTACCTCTCCTCTGAGAAAATTAGTATCTCCTCTTAATATGAACTAATTTCACTTGAGCTTTGGTTTTCCTTTACATTTAAACTGCTTAAACATTCTTATTATACAGTTTTGTACATACATAACCACCAAAAATCTTTGAAAAACAAAACAGAGGAAAAAACCATAAGCTATGATCTCATTTTCCAAAGACAATCAGTTAACACCATATTCTCAACACTTTTTTCAAGTAAAATTTTGTTACCTCTATTCATTTTCTAGATATATTTATTCTTTTTTTACATATTTATAATCAACCTTTAGATGATTAGTTCTTAAAGTGTGGTTTTAAGAGCAGTTATGAGTCTCGATGAACATGCGAGAAAGGTGAATCATGAGGTCTACTGAAACAAAACTTGAGAGCCAGATGTCTGTGTTTTGACAAGTCTTCCAAGTAATATGATGTTCACTTAAACTGAGGAACTATTTCTGCACTCATTATTATATGTACTGACTTTTTTCAATATTATCACATTCATACTTTAATACCATGATTAACACAATCATTTTAATCACTAGTTTCAATCACTTCAGTCCTGGGGTAGGTAATTTCCTTACACATTTTATAATACATCCATTTATTTTGTAATACCCTATACACCATCTACATATTAGATAATGCTCTAAATGCTAAAAATGTAGGATCAGCATGAAGAATATTCTAAACATGCATTACATGCCTTCGTTATTTCTAATTTCTCACCATTATAGCTAATGCTAAACTTGAACATCTTTTTAATATGGAAGTGTTTCCCTTTCATGTTTTAAAGGAAAAAAAAGAAAGTATAAAAATTATTATTTTGGGCAGTTCATACAGCTACTGAAGTAATGTCTCTTATTTTTTCCCATAGTCCTTTGCTCTTCTACTGAATTTTTAAAAATATATGAGGAAGCACAATTGTTTAGTCCTGGTTTTCACAGTTCTTCAGAGAAACACTAGAAGGTGGCATTAATCCTAGGAAATAATTATTTCTCTGATACTAGGAAATTTTGTGACTACTTTATGCAAACCTTCAACTTAGTGGTTAAATACTTTTCATCATTGCTGGTCAGCAACAATGTTTCATTTTGGAGCTTAAGAGAGAGAAATACATGACTGGCGTCTCCACTACTTTCCTTTGCTAAGATCCCCAGAGTGTACCTAGGATGGCAATGTGCTAATTACTGTTAATATCCTCACATAAATGTGGCCACACAAGGCCAAAGTGACTGGACTTGAAGACATCAGTTCACAAGCCAAAAACTGTACCAGAAGATAATACTCTTCTCAGATTCTCTAGATGTGTGTTTGGGAAGACCTGGCCCTTTTTTTCAGCAGGGCCACATTGTATTTAAAGTGCAAGGAACAGTAAATATCTTGTGGAACTAGATTCTCCTTCCCTTTGTAGTATTTCAGATTTCAATTATTGAAAAAAGTATTTATGGAAAAAAAGCAAACTGTAAAATTAACTCTTCATCTTGTAAGACTCAACTCAAACATTAATTGCTTCAGTGAGTTGACAGATTCATCTCTTAACCTTGCCTGCCTGAACACTAGTTATCACTGACTAAGAAGGAAAACTCATGAGAAAGGAGGGAATGTATATGATGTCTGTACATAGGATGACTGAGGAAATACTTTCCACTACTACTTGTTTATAAAGCAGTTTCTCTGAAACAGCAATTCTAGAATTATCTTTACAAAAAAAAAAAAGGTTTGTTTCAGTTGAACAAAAAGAAGAGATTTTGAGTGACACCAAATGTGAGCATAGTTCTGTGGACCTGTGAAAGAGGGGGTTCACAGGCTTAGGAAATGACCTTTGTGTTCATTCTCTATGTGTAGGTGCATAATATGGTTCCCCTATCCCTGCTAAACAAACCAGGTGTTATGAAATTGTATGCATTCTATGTTTGAGTTTTTAGAACAATGGGAAAATTGTTCTACTGGTGAGCTGAAGAGGCAAAAATTTCTCACTGAATACCTTGCTTGCCTCATTGAGCAATTCTGACACCCACATACTTCACAGTGGTTCAGTAGAACTGACCCATTAAGACAGCAATAAGCACAAATTCTACCTGCTCTAATAAGCTAATGCCAAGGGCAACTCCACCCACAGACTCTCAGGATCCCTGTCTTTTATCTTCCTATTCTAAAAGTCTGCTCACACTTGGATAGTGACATTCATCACACTATTTTCTTAAGATTTGTGTACATCATTTTCCCATCCTTTGGTAAGTAAATCATAATCCTAAATGTAGGAGAAATCATATGCTATCTTTGTATCTTCAATATTTATTTTAGCATCTATGCCTCAAAAATACTTACTGAAAGTTGTTTATTTATTTATTTTTTATTTTATTTTATTTTTTTGCTTTTTGGAGACAGGGTCTCGCTTTGTAGTTCAGGCTGGCCCTGAGCTCACTATGGCGCCCAGGCAAGCCGCCACGAACTCAGCAATCCTCCTGTCCTGTCTCTGCCTCCCAAGTGCTGGGATTACAGGCATGAGCCACCACACCCAGCATTATATGTGGTAACCGGGGATCGAACTCAGGTCCTTGCGCTTGCGAGGCAGGCGCCGGAACCACTGAGCTAACCCTCCGGCCTGAAAGTTGTTTATTTTTAAAAAATTAAAACTATAGAAACTGTACCAGGGAGAAGGCATATTATTACCTCAGTGCTAACATATGAAGTGATAAAGAAAATGGTCTTTGAAATGACAAAGAGCAGAGACTGAAGTCCTTGATCTACCATTATTTTTCTTTGTAAAGTTGAAAATTTTTTCCAAACCCTTAGAAGCATGCTTCTTCCTCCACTAAAGAGATATAGTAATAAGATTTATACAATGGGGATAGTGAAGATAATAAAAATAATTCATAAAATATATTTAAATAGGTCTAGCATGTAATTGGTATCTAAACATTAATGATTCTCTAGTTAGTAAAAGAAAACTGAGATAGAAGGCCTATTAGTCCAGTTCTTAAATGAAAACTCCATTTAGTGACAAAGTAAACAATTGGTGCTGTAACCTTAATCAAACACAAGAAGAAACTTACCAGTTATCCACTAGGTGAAAGGAGAATGTTATTTAAGTGAATTCAGAAGTCGACCTCTGAAGAATTGATTGTGAACCTCCCTCTTGACATGATGGCTAAATAAACAATTACTTATTAACTGCTGCCTGGAGGCTCACTTTTTAATCTCCTGAACGAGCGATAAAGTGAAGATTTGATTTGGAGATTTAAAATCAGGCTATAGACAATTTGCAGCAAAGGTGAGAAAGTAACAGGAAACAGGGAGACATGGGTCAAATGGCAAAAAGACAATTTAGTTGTTGACCAAGAAGATGGACTGAGGAGACATTTTTGAGGCTAAATATGCTTGGAACAATTTAGTGTCCACGGATGGATGACAGAGACATTCCTCAATATGATTTAATGCTTTTCTCCTGAAGGGCACTAAAAAGGGTATTTTGCCGGCTTACTCTTTTTTCTTTCTACTGAGAGAAGAGCACAAGTTGCTGTGTGTTTAATAATGACAATGTGCACATTTCCTAAAGGTTGCCGAGAAATGTTTTATTGAGCATAATCACTGCATGCTTGGATAAAGAAAATGTCGTGAGATTTGAAAAGTTCTCTAAGACCAAGACATAACTAGAAAGAGGTCACCGTGTGACTGGGACATATGCTTGTATGAATGCAACCCTCCCTTTTTTGTATGCTAGAAATAAAAGTATTGATCTCAAGAGAATATCAGTAGTAGGGGGTGGGCCAGGGGATAAGGTTTTTTTTTTTTTTTACATTCATGCTCACTGTATGTGAAATTCAAATCCTACTAATCTCAAAGAACTGAACATAACACTGAACAGTGTTATCAAGGGACAGTCTTATCAACCATCCCACTAGGTTGCCCAGCACCTTAAAGAAGTATTCACAAGTCTTGTATAATTTATTTCCAAAGTCTAATAGAAGAAATTTCTAGCATTTGAGTTCACTCCTGTGACCATTCCTCCACATCACACCCAGACCAAAAGAAAGGCTAGATGAAGAGTCCTTGAAGAACTCTATCACTGTCTTTGCCCTATCCACTTCAAGAATTAGAAACTGATAATTCTTTTTCATCTAAATATGAAATGTCATTAATTTTGCATATTGGTACTCAAGGAGCAGTAATAAATTCCTACAGCATACCAAACAGTGACAACTACTCAGTATTTCTTGCACTTAGAACCACACAAAACAGCAACAAAATAATTATACTCTACTACTTAAAAATCAATGTCTTTATCAAGTAGTCCAGAATATTATAAAATCTTCTCCCATTTGTTCAATATGTGATGACAGCTTACATGTAGCCACTCTCAGGGGTGATTAAGGAATTTAAGATTTAATATTATACAATGACATTCGTTGAGTGTCCTGCAATATCCCTTAATTTTTCTGTCTCTATTTCTGGCCAAGGAATCCTCCTCAGAGAGTCCAGAAAAGTGATTGTTCTGGGGTGGGTGTAACTTTTTCCAGCACTGCTTCATTTCTATGCAGCTAAACACAAAGGCGTGGGAGAAAAATGGATCCCTAAAATACTGCTAACTAAATTAGCTTCCCTTCCAAATTGTACACTGCCCTTTTCCAGGGCTAGGAAATTACTGAAGTAAATATAAATGTTTAAGGTCAGCTCTACACTCAGCTGTACGTGTCAGGTAGCAGACAGTGTGCACCACAAACCAGCCCCTCCCCACCCTGGGACATAGCAGGAGCAGAGCCCACACTGGAGAAAGGACTAAATCTTACTCCCCAGTCTTTTGGAACCAGTCTTTCTGGCTTCTTCCTAAGAAAATGACATCTTGTCCAAACACAGTGTTTCATCGTGAGTGTTTTGAATGTCATACTGCTGAGTACAGTATCAGGAAACTTGGATGTACAGTCTCTCTCACCACTGATAACTTCACATTAAACACCAAGCACCTGTTATGTTAATGTATTGAACCTCGGTTCTAAAAGTCTTGGGGAACTCATACATTATAACAGTGATACTAATTCCGGTCTATGTTAAAATTATTCTAAAATCATCTATTAGAATTATTTTTCTTTTCTGCCAAACAATAAAAAACTTGGCATAACATGTTTCAGTATTTGGGAACCTCATTTCATTTATGTTTATACCAAACACTAGTAAAACACCTGAACTTACATATTCTGTTCCTGAAATGTAACTTCTTTAAAATTTGACTTACTTTGCAGTCTCTGAAAGGTTACATTTTTCACCACTTTTTTCATTTGTGTTCCACTCATAATTCAAAAACTTTTATCTCTTAGATGATGGTGGTATCAAAAGCTGAGAAGTATATTTTGTCCTATCACCCATACCAGGGCACAGTGCAATGGGCCAAATCAAAGGGCCGCAAAAATCTTGACCCCATGGTCACTTCTACTGATATATCCACATTGTTAAGAATATACCTTTGTCTTTAGATGCAATGAACATTTCTTTTAAAGTTTCCTCTGCCTATCAGCCACAAGAGGCCACATAACACCTATTTCCTCTGAAAAACACCAAATTGTTAACAAGCCCATTAAGCCCCTCAGCACCCACAGAGAGCCCCTATATATTTGCCTCAGGCCCTCTTCCCCCATGTTCAAGAACAGACATGTATTTCCAAGTCTTATTTTGTCTTTCCTCTTGCTTCCATCCAAGTCATCACACCATCTTCTGTCTAGCCCTGACTAATCCTTCATCTGTTTTATAAAAACTCTTGGGATATTATCATGAACACCTGGTTAATTCAGGCTAACCTCCCCATTTTGATATCCCCAAACTGATTGCATCTTCAAAGTAATGTTTTAGATTAAAGGCATCTGTACATTGATCACTTGTGAGGATTAGAAGTTGACTATCTCTGGGGAAACACCACTGTGCCTATTATAGATACCTAAAGCCTTGCCACCATTATTTCTCCTGGTAATTAACATGTGATCAGGAGATATACCTGTAAACAATTTTATTTTCACAAATTCTATCTCCTCTTTCCTTCTAAATAAATTAAAAAACCAAAGCACCCAGAGTAAAACATGCATTATATAAACAGCTAGTATCACTTGAAAATAATAATTAAAACAAAACAGAAATCCTAAAAAGTATAGAGTTATTGACCCCATTATTGGCTAACATAACTTTCCAATTTTAACAAAACAGAAGAAAAGCAGATCTTGGGTATTGATAATAATATGGACCTATCTAAACAGGCTAACTCCGAGTTTTACAACTATTTATAGTGTTCCACATGTAATAAATAACTGATAATAGACATTATAGCATTAAATGAAGAAAACCAAATGTATTTTTGTTTCCTGTGCTGTGCTTTATCTTTAATACATTTTCTCCAACTAACAGAAAACCAAATATAGTTTGATTTTATGTAATTGTGGCACAACATATTCTGTGTCCCTGGCCTAAGAGTTGTATTCATATTCCAGAACTGAATAATGCCTTTGCTCACAGGGTTCTTATTTCATGCAATGCTACAACAGTCCTGATGTCAGTATGTCCCATTAATTCACAATGTACTGACAAAACCTGGAAAGCAGTATGATGGTGGTAAATCCAGGTCTGGTTGAACCCATTGCACCATATGCCAGTCTCCTAGGTCCTAAGAGAGCCTTTGGCCCTTGGCAGACTATGTCCAGACCAAAGCAACATTGAGCTAAAGAGAGCACACCACAGCCAGAGACTGCCAAGTCCCCTGCAACGTTGGGCCCCTCCTCTGACAACCATAGACCAATCCCAATAGTCACTGAACCAATCCCTCCCACCCCTATATAATGCCCTATGCTACGTTCATTAAATGGAAACTTCCAGAAACCTCCCCAGAGCCTGTTGTGTGTGTGTGACTCTGTGTCTTACCCTCCCATGTGCAGCTCCATGATGACAACTAGCACCCAAATGTGGGGCCCTTGAGTAATCCCTCACCTCTCAGGTGAGTGGCCCCAACTTTGTAGGGAATTCCTCCTCCCTGTGGCTCAGAAGTCTGCTTCTTTCCAACAACCTAACCTCGTAATGGGAAACATCCTCTACTCCTCCTCACAATCCCAAGATGGCACAGGTGCTTTTTCTCTTACAGCGCATGCCCAGTCACCTGACAGGTCACTGGCCCTTCTTTCTGCTACACCCCTTAAACTGCCCCATTTCTAGCCTCAATTTCCTCTTTCTGTGCCCACATCCCATACCTGCACCCCACACCCCACAACCTCTGTGGCCCTATACTCCATATTCCTGCCCGGCATGGGCTGCCCCCACTGAGCGCTGTTTCTGACCCTCATCCCCAGCCACCAGAGGCAATGGCAAAAGCGATGTCCAGCACCGTGGGGCCATGGCTTCTGCTACTGCTGCCACTCCTGGGTGAAGCCCTTTGGGCCTTTAATTCCCAAGGGACGCCTAATGCGAGCAGAGGTATTTGGACCACACTGCTCTATGTGCACCTTGTGAAGCACTCCCAGAGAAGTGCCCAGCTTCTATCTGGGCCAGCACCTCCATCGCATCTACCACAATCCGCTTCACAAAAACAATTACATCCACACAGAGGACACTGGCCTTCTCTACCTCAACTGAAACCTGGACCCTGACTCCTGGAAACAGCTCAGCCTGTGGAATGGTGGCTCCCTACAAAAGATGTCAATCCCTACACTGCCACCCAATCCACCCATCTGCTAACTGAGGAGGCTCTTGCTTCAGGAAAAGCCTCAAAAAACATCAGTGCCACTCAGCACCACGACACCCCCAATAAGACCACCTGGAGAAATACAAAGGATCTCCATGACCAGGCTTGTGCTCTGAGCCCTCCAGGCACCCCACACAACATACCAGGGCCAATGCTGGTGGTCCTCCTATGTGCTGCATCCACCACCAACTCCCAGGCTGTGGTCACATAAATATGAGCCCTAGTTCCCAGTTTCTAGTCATGGTCGACTGGAATTGCTCCTTCCTCACCCTTCTGGCAATGACTCCCCCATTTGCCATGTAGTCATTGAGGGCATCCACCCCATCTCCTGTTGATACCACATGGAATACTTCTGTCTCTCCTTCCTTTCTGCTTTTCTACTTCACCTCCAACTGATTCTTCCTCTGCCCTAGCAACCTAAAAACTGACACCATTGACCCATCTTCCTTGCTCGTGGGGCTGATGCTTTTTTCTCTGTAGTCTCTGGAACCTCCTACTTGTGTGGTGACTCATACTATGTGTCCTATACCCCCAACTCAACAATTTTGCCTTTCAGCACCTGTGTGCCCACCTCTTACTGAAGACTGGTTGGGCAGTGATCCCATTTAACCTTATGCTTCACTCACACAGAAAACGTGATTTGAGGGCCTTGACCATCATCGCCATCATTGTGCCTATAGTTAGCTCAGTTTCCACAGCTGCAAATGCTTCAATCACCTTGCACAACCAGATCACCACTGCTCCCACTGCTAACCAACTTGCTCAAAATACTGCACACAACCTTGGACAAGCTTCGGCACTCCTCCATGGTACCTATGCTGCTATTGTCAACCTACAGTCCGAAGTGGACTTAGTCCCTCCATGTGGTTACCTTTAATAATGTCTGGGGCTCCATCTGGAAGGGATTCACAATGGGCTGGTCCATGTTAAGTACATGGGATCATGGCTAATTTTAGGGTCACCCTATCTGAACAAAGCCATAAAAATGGCATATTGTTGGCAGAGACCATTCAGTCTAAACAGAGTGGAGGCGATAATGGTGAAATCCACATCTGGCTGAGCCCACTGCACCACATGCCAGTCTCCTAGGTCCTGAGAGAGCCTTCAGCCCTTGGCAGACTAAGTTGAGACCAAAGCAAGCATTCAGCTAATCTTAAGAGGAAGCAACAACTGGAGATGGCCCAATCCTCCCCAACACTGGGCTCCTCCTCTGACAACCATAGAACAATCCCAATAGCCACTGAAAAAAACCTCTCCCACCACTTGTGCTATAAAACACCCTTCACTGCATTCATTAAATGGAAACATTCCAGAGTCTGATGTGCATGTGTGACACTGTGCCTCAC
>PVIC010058466.1:0-10370 GCA_004025085.1 Thryonomys swinderianus | reverse complement strand
AATCCTCCTGCCTCTGCCTCCCAAGTGCTGGGATTACAGGCGTGAGCCACCACGTCCAGCACTGTGGTATGTGGTATTGATGGCTGGTGGGCGTGAGTCTCCATGCCCAGCATTGTATGTGGTTACAGGGATCAAACTCAGGACCTTGCGCTTGCGAGGCAGGTGCTGGAACCACTGAGCTAACCCTCCAGCCAAAGATTAGTTTTGATCAGTTATTCTCATCATTTTGAACCTCATCTAATAAAAGCTATTGGACCTTTTCCCTAAAAATATATATTTCTGGTTATAGACTTTTTTCCTCCTGCACCAAGCCAATATCCTATGTTCTGAAAAACCTCTTCAGTATTTCTGACCCAAATGCAGTGTAATTTAGGCTGATACTGACACTTCACAGGAAAACTAAAAATTAATAATTAAAGACTTACTAATGCTGGGCGTGGTGGCTCGTGCCTGTAATCCCAGCACTCAGGAGGCAGAGACAGGAGGATTGCTCAGTTTGAGGCTTGCCTAGGCTACATAGTGAGCTCAGAGCCAGCCCGAACTACAAAGTGAGACCCTGTCACAAAAAAAAAAAAATTAAAGACTTACTATATCATTTTGCAGTTACTAGCAATGAATTTGGAAATAGACCATAATAAAAGTCAAAATATAGACTAAAAACTAAGGAACCTACATATTCTATGTTAAGCCCAAGAACCTGATATATTTTGAAGAAAAAAAAAAAGGAATTTTGGGAGAAAGCACTGGTGAAGGCAAAAAAACTGTAGATACAGGGTCTGGAGATTTATCTCAATGGTTCCTAGACCTGCTTAGCAAGTGCAAGGTCCCTGGTTCCATCCCAGGTAACCACATACAACAATACCGGGCATGGTGACTCACACCCATCAGCAATCAGTACTACATACCACAATACCAGGCACGGTGCCTCATGTCTGTAGTCCCAGCACTTGGGAAGCAGAGGCAGGAGGATTGCTGAGTTCGAGGCTTGCCTGGGGTACATAGTGAGCTCAGAGCCAGCCTGAACTACAAAATTGAGGCCCTGTCTCAAAAAAAAATTAGAAATTCCAGAAGAATTTGAACTCAGTGAAAGGCATGGAAAAGAAACAATGAGCATAGGCTTAAAATTCAAGACCATGGACTGGGGATTTAATTTAGTACTTCTAGTGTCTGCCTGGCAAGTGCAAGGTCCCAAGTTCAGTTCCTGGAAACTACACACCACAATGCCAGGGGTGGTGGCTCACACCTGTAATTCCAGCACTCAGAGGCAGAGCCAGGAGGATTACTGTGTTCGAGACTTGCCTGGGCTACATTAGTGAGCTCAGGGCCAGCCCAAACTGCAAAGCAAGACCCTGTTCCCCCCCCAAAAAAAATTGCTATTGCCATTTTTGCAGGATTTGGATTTAAAGTTTTAACATATTGAAGTAAAGCCATTGATACTAAATATGCATTTATTACTTAATATACATTTTAATAACCTGTAAAGATAATGGGCTATTGAAAGCATTCGATAAATTTGGATCCACAAATAAGAGAGAAGTTTTGGTAAGAGGTTGTTAGGGTGTTCTCTCCTTTTATCTATCAGTGCATTTGTCTATCCAGGAACTTAGGTTAGACCTAGGACCCCTCTATGAGCTATGAGCCTGAAGTATTTACTATGCAGGTTGAACATCCTTAATCTGAAGATCCAAAACCCAAAATATGACAAAATCTGTAACTTTTTTCAGTGTCAATATGGTGTCAATAGTGGAAAATTCCACACCTGACCGTAAGTGTGGGTTATAATAAAAAAGCAGCCACACTAGAAATAGAAATACTGTATTAAACTACTTTAAGGCTATGTGTATGAGATGTATATGAAACATAAATAAAACCTCTGTTTAGATGTCATTCATACCTCAAAGATAGCTTATTATATATGTGCAAATATAACAAAATTTGAAAAATTCTAAAATCTGAAAATTCTAATCCCAAGCATTTTGCTTAAGGGGGACTCAACCTGTACTTAAGACTGTTTCACTGGTCCACTGAGGACTCAGAGAATAGAATAGATAATTCTACTTGGAAGAAATGACAAAGTACATGGAGGAAGTAGTACTTGACAGAAGTGTCACAGAATTTTCAAATTAAATTAATTAGCTATGAGCCATAGCTTAGGTTAAAGCCCTTTTTCTTGTGTGCCTCCATTCATTTATTTAATATTTGTCAATTGATTACTTGCTGCATGCCGTAAATAAAATTTGTGCGTTTTGTTCTCTGCTTTCTTGCTTTAGGAATATTGCCTTGAAAACTTCAGTGTGAGTTGATGTTTGACTATCCTTTTTGTTGCCCTTGGAATGTTCAGTTCAAGAGTCCAAACATGCAGTTATGTAAGAATTCTGTTGGCCAAGAATTGCATCACTAAATAGTGAAGAGTTAACTTACAAATATATTATGCAATGTACTCTGTACATATTCCTAGGTAGTAGTGAATGTTAAAAATTGAAGAAAAATGTTACTTCTAGGAGTAAATAAGAATTATGTGAGTTTGCAAATCATAAGCCATATCTACACCAAAGGTTTGCTCAACACTCAGCTTACACTGTAGGAATTGTTCAACTGGAACCCTATGAGAGTTTGTTACTGCACATATTTGAACAATCTTGTAAGAAATGAAGCCGGATTTTCCAGAGTGTATTTTAAGGTACAGTTTTGTTTTCTTTTTGTTTTTTTAATGACAGAGGGTAGAGAAATGTTGAGTTATACAGGTTTTTGGCTGTGTGATTTCTGAAGACCTTCAATATACCAGTATTCTTTGGGAAATTCCCAGAAGGAAAAATGCTATGAAGTGTCCCAATTTCCATGGACAGTAATACTTTTGCCAGAGTATCTTGCTGGAGGACTAGTGTCATATAAAATACTTTGGGAACGATGACTTTAAGTTGTAATGTGTTCTAAGGTACTGAATCTGAGGACACCCATGTGAAACACTTGGCAAATAATGAATTAAGGGTTCATTTCATTCCCTAACTTGGGTGAGTTCTGTTTATTTCAAGTGAAAATGAACACTGAACGATAATTAAATAAATTTAGGACTGTCTAGACAACCAGTCTGTTGAATTCTGGGAAAATTGAAATTAACTGTTAGCTTTCTTCTATGTTTCATTTAAGATAGCCTTGTCTTTTTTACTTAGCAAAAATGAAAAAACTATAAATCTGGCCTTTGCAAAAATAGAGAATGATTTCCCTGAAAGGAAACACAATATACAGATGGATAAAGGTTTAGATTAGATAACTGAGCCATTGATCAGTAGATACAGATAAGAATGGTTATATATATCGGAGAACAAATTTGTGTATACATTGATAGTTTCTGTTTGCTTCTTCCATCAAGCACAATAGTGCTTTAAAGATCAGAAAATATACTAGTAATATTTATTAGTCTGCTGGCTTACTTAGTAATAAAGGTTAAAATGACTTGATACCCTATTCTTGTCAGTCTTTCTTAGTTGCTTGAGATAAAGATAATCTAAATAGCATTAGAAGCTTCCCTATTGCCCTGATCCACACAAATATGGTTTTGTTTTCTTAGTATATGATTCTTCCCTTTGTTGGCAACAAGCATTTGGGCACTTACAACATTGCAGGCTCTATTTTAGGGATGCAAAGACATGCAATACATTTTTGTTCTTAAGAAGTTTATAATGCATATTTAGCCCCTTAATACTGCTGTATCAGGACACTTGGTATTTTTTCTTACCTCATTTTTGCCCTAGCTGTTTCCCACTTAGTAAGTGGCACAACCATTTTTCAAGTTGCTTTTGTCAAAAATCTTGGAGCAGTTCTTGACTCTTTTTTTTTTCCATATGCCACAGCCATTTAAATGGCATGTTTGGTTAGCTTACTGCAAAATAAGTTTTGCATTTTACTACTTCTCCCATTGTAGCCACAGCCACCCTCATCTAAATCACTGTGGTTATCTATCTTATCCAAGTCACCATACTCTCTTCCCCTTGAGATTTGTCTGTAACTATTTCCCTTGCTTACCCCCATTTTTTTCTTTACAGTCAGCTTTCCTCACAGCAACCAGAATGATCTTTTTAAAACTTAAAATAAGTTTAAGCATTCCTCTACTTATAATCTGTCAGTGGCTTCCCCATCACACTTAGACCAAACTACAATATTTGCTGTGTGTAAAAGGAACTGTGTCATTTCATTTCTTCTTAGAGACTTCTTACTCTGGTTCTAATCTCCTCACTCCTTGTCCTTGGGGAACAGTTGTTATGCGCCAGTCACTTGGCTGAGTAATTACATGTGTTAATTCTAACATCAGCTACCATTATTATCTCCCTTTAGAGATGCAAAAACAGCCTGAAGAACCTTTCCTAAGATTATCATACAGTGAATGGTAAAGTGTGATTCCAAATCATACTAGTTCAATAGCAGGAACTCTTCGGTATAGTGTATTGGACCTTCTGTATAGATGGTTTTTATATCTCTAGGTTCAACTAACCTTGGACTGAAAACTTTTGAGAAAAAGTTCCGTCTGTACCAAAATGTATAGATATCTTTTTATCATCATTATAAACATAACAACTATTCACCCTATACTAGATATTATAAGTAATCTGGAAATGATTTAAAATATATGGAAGATGTGTAGGTCATATACAATTATATATCATTGTGTATAAAGGACTTGCACATTTACAGATTTTGGTATCCAAAGTCTTAGAATCAATCCCCCTATGATTCTGAGGAAAGAAAAATGACTATACTAAGAGAAACAAACAGTGCTTGCTACAGGGATGTTTTGTTTTTCTAATTCAGTATGGTATTTTTGTTTTACTTATTTAACTGACTCATTCAGTAGGAACACATACCTTTGAAGTATACTGTATTCATTTACAAATTATTTAAATAAATACTTCCTGAAGGTCTACTGTGTACCAATTTCTGGAGATATAGCTGTAAGCAAGAATAAAGACTGTATTTTTCATTTTTTTTTGAGACAGTTCAGGCTGGCCCTGAGCTCACTATGGAGCCCAGGCAAGCCTCAAACTCAGCAATCCTCCTGTCTCTGCCTCCCAAGTTCTGGGATTACAGGCCTGAACCACCATGCCTGCCACTGCGGTATGTGGTGTTGATTGATGGTGGGCGTGAGTCACCACGCCCAGCATTATATGTGGTTACCAGGAACGAACTCAGGACCTTGTGCTTGCAAGACAGGTGCTGGAACTACTGAGCTAAATCTCCGGCCCAAGACTGTATTTTTATGGGGGCTTAAATAAACAATGTAGAGAAAAGTGTGGGGTGCCATCAGAGATGTATGCTAAGAAGAAAAATCAGGGCAGTGGGGACAAAGTATGACATCATTATATTGCTTATCTACAATGACTGGGGGACAACTGACATTTTTCACAAGGAATGTGCTATATTTTATAATTATTTTCTAGAGAGGGAATAAAAATACCAGATTAGGTATTGTAGAAAAAAATCATAAACTACATAGGAAACGGAAAGAGTGGCATCAGTCAAATGGAGGAATTTCTTCTTTTCCTCTGATGAGTAATGTGAATGTGCTTAAAGATGTAAGGCAAAGCAAAAGTGAGGTATAGAATAAAGTGATGAATGTGGAAGCTAGGTTCCTTTGTGACAGGATACCTGAGATTTCTACCCCAAGAAGCAAAGGATTATTTCCTTGAAAATTTCATCATAGATGTTACTAACTCCCAAATGCTATCTGGGTAAAATAATTTCCTATACCATTTCTCTGGGAACAGTATCCATTTTGGGCTGTTGGAAACATTGCAGAGTCCATGGGAACAGTTTTCCTGAGTAGTGGCTTTAAGAAGCTGGAGCTTGGTTTGAGGTTGCCATAGCAACACCACTGCTGGCTGCGTACACCCTCTCCTCCAGGGTCTCCTCATCTAATAGCCAGGAAGAACATTGCTTGAACTCTCAAATGAGGTGTGCTTCTTCAGACTTGCTTTATTGTTGCTGCTGTTGTTAACTTTTCTAATAAATTCATTAGTCTACATTATTTTGATCCTTATAAAGTCCCAATGATTGAAGAGACATCAGGAAAAGAATTTTGTTTTAAACTCATCTTTATTTAAAATACTGCAACATGATTAAAAATTTTCCTTGCCATGACCCACTAGTTAGGTTTTTTTGTATTTTTTTTTTCTTGAGACAGGGTCTCTCTTTATAGTTCAGGCTGGCTCTGAACTCACTATGTAGCCCAGGCAAGCCTCAAACTCAGCAATCCTCCTGCCTCTGCCTACCAAATGCTGGGATGACAGTCTTGAGCCACCAAGCCCGGCATTACGTTTTTTTGTGTGTTTTAAAAGTGATCAGATTGTTTTCTTCCATAAGAGATAGACCTTAATAGATTCCTTGTGAGTGTAGTTTCTCTGGCCTTTCTATTCTCATTTCTCTCATACAAAACCACGAAACACTTGGGAGAGGGAGATGGGCTCATTTCTTCCTGATGAGTTCTGCGTGCTGTAGTTTGTGAAAGGAAGAGCTCTGGGTATAAAGAATGGCAGATTTTGCCAGGGCCCTCTTAGACTTCTTCCTTCAAAAAGGTGGCTGGGAAAATTACAGCCTTTTGGAATACTTTAGAGTATGGTCCACATCACGTGATTTCTCTTATGAAAAAATCAAATTATAAAGAAAGAACAAAATTAAAAGATAATAGAAAAGAAGTATGGAGATACCTCTCAAATGGGAAGGGAATCAAAGACATTACAGTAATTCATCCATTCTTTTCAGCAGTGGCTTCTTGGCAGCTGGTATGGTAAATACCTGCTCATTTAATAGACAATCTGTTGTAGCCTGAAATCACGCCAATTGTGGGGGGTCGGTGCTAAAAAGGTGAAAGTATGATATTTTAAAAATCTTATAGTAAATGACATATTACCAAGAACAATGGGATAAGTGTATTTGAAGCAATGGAGAGTAATTTTTTTGAGACAAGGTCTTGCTTTGTAGTTCAGGCTGGCTCTGAGCTCACTATGTAGCCTAGGCAAGCCTCAAACTCAGCAATCCTCCTGTCTCTGCCTCCTAATTGGTGGGATTACAGGCGTGAGCCACCACGCCCGGCACTGTGGTATGCTGTATTGATTGTTGGTGGGCGTGAGTCTCCACGCCCAGCATTGTATGGTGGTTACCGGGATCGAACTCAGGACCTTTTGCGCTTGTGAGGCAGGCGCCGGAACCACTGAGCTAGCCCTCCAGCCCAAGAGTATTTTGAAGGAGATCAATGGCAATGTGTTTTATTATAATACATTTTAAAATTCAAAATTCATCATTTCTTTTGATCACCCCTTGAACACTATGGAAATCCAAATGCTGCAAATAGATGCCTTTTTACCCTGTTAGTTGTTAATAATTTACAGGTATTCCTTTTTAGTCTCTTTCCTTATGAGGGAGATAGTTCTCTGAATTCCATGTGTTCATTAAATGATGGAAATGAAAGAATCAACAAGGTATAATGCATGATGCTCTTAGTTTTTGTCTTAGCAATCTATAGTACTTTGGAATAAGATAAAATAAGAGGTTAAAGATGTTCTTTCATAATAGATATGAAAATAAAAAATTGACAATAAAATATTTTTATAGTAGTTACATTTTATATGATTATTTTCAGATTAAGAAATCAAATAATAACAAATGTGGTTAGGCTGCTCAGGAGAAAGGAAGCCTTCTGCATTGTTGGTGGGAATGTGAACTAGTGCAACCAATGTGGAAATTAGTATGACTATTTTTTTTTTTGAGACAGGGTCTCACTTTATAGTTCAGACTGGCCCTGAGCTCACTGTGTAGCCCAGGCAAGCCTTGAACTCAGCAATCCTCCTGCCTCTGCCTCCTGAGTGCTGGGATTACAAACCTGAGCCACCACACCCAGCATTGTGGGGTGTGGTACTGATTGCTGGTGGGTGTAAGTCACCACACCCAATATCATATCATTGTATGTGGTTACTGGTGATCAAACCAGGGACCTTGCACTTGCTAGGCAGGCGGCAGAACCACTGAGCTAAATCTCTGGCCCAGTATGACTATTTCTTAAAAAACTAAAAATAGAAATTCCATGTGACCTAAATATTTTCCTTCTAGATATCTTTTCAAAGGGGTTAAAGATGTATTACATTAATTCATGCATCCACATGTTTATAGAAGCACAATTTCCCAAAAGCTAGATCTGGAAGCAGCCTATATGGCCATCAACAGAAGAGTAGATACAGAAAATGTGGTACTTCTATACCATAGAATACTACTCTGCCATAAAAGTTAAACTCAAGTCATTTATAGGAAAATGGATACACTTTGAGACTAATTTTAAGTGAAATAAATCAGATGCACAAGCTTAAATATCACATTTTCTCTTGTGAGAAACTCAAATTATAAAGAAAGAACAAAGTAAAGGAGAGATAATAGGAAGTACAAAGATACCTCTCTCAAATGGGAAGGGGATCAAGAAATAGAGGGAAAGGAGGAAAAGGCTACAGAAAAAGTAATTAAGATGTGTTATGTACATGCAAGGAATGCAAACGTATTGTATACATTCACTAAAAATAAATAGTAATAAAGAACCTTTTCTAATAATTTTATCCTATTTATCAAAAAGGCTAAGTAAATGTTTTTAAAGATTGTAAAAGAGCCCTAATCTATAGCATTTACAATTGAGATGTAATTTTTTTTCTACAAGTGACTGTTTAATTTTATGGTAATGAGAGGAAGATAAAATACATAATGATATAAAAAGGAATACAGAAAAATAATTAAAGAGGTATTATCTTTAATTTTTTCCCATTTAGGTCAACAGCCACAGTTAGAAAAGTTTAGCTGGATGTGGTGGAGCATACTCATAATGGGAGGCTGAAGTAAGAATATTGCAAGTTGGAATGACAAGATTGATTCATTTATGTGCAAATGGATATACCTGGAGGACACGCTAATGAGTGAAACCAATAGATCACAGATAGGCCAATACCGGATCTTCTCGTTGATATGAGCACCTGTAGATGCAAATGAGTTCTAGAAAGTGTGACAGTCTTTGTAGAATGGGAAATTTCCAAAGGAAATTTGGTATGGGGATGTAATGAGGGGAAGGAATAAATATGATTCTGAAAGAAAATAAAAGAGCATGTATATAGGTGGTGGGGAGGTGTGGGTGGGTGGGGATATGGGTAAAAATGAGAATTGACTGTGTCATATATTGGTACAAATTCCCCAGTGTTATGTGTGATTTGAGATAGATGTAAGTTGTACCAATAAAGAATTCAATTAAAAAGAAAAGAATATTGCAAGTTGTAAGTCCTATCTAGGCACCTTAATAAGATCCAATCTCAAAACAAAAAAATAAAAAAAGGCTGGAGATGTAGTTCAGTATGAAGGTCTTAGATTCAATCCCTGGGACCAAAACAAGGAAAAAATCTCCTGTACTGCAAGTCTTTGCCTATGCTTTACTTATGAACTACTGAGCAATAAAAATTACTGTTGTGGATTTTTAATGTATCAATTATCAGTGTTTTTTCACAATATAAACATGCAAATTAAAACATTGTCACCCATTTATTTAACATCTTAGAAGACATACACTTTGCTTATACAGTCATCTCTCAGTGACTAAGCAGCATTGGTTCTAGGACCCTTGCGGATACCCAAATTTGAGGCTGTCTGAGGTTTCTATAAAAAATGTGTAGCAGGTAGTGTTTGTGTAAAACCTATGGAGTTTCCCATATACCTGAAATCATCTATATATTATTTATAATCCCAAATAAAATATAAGTGATATCTATTATAAAGTACTGTTTAGGGAATAAACATACATATGTGGGCACAGCTGCTGCAGGTTGTACTAATACATGCTAGATTGTTTTATTTATCATTTTTCAAAATGATAGGTTGGTCTCTTAGTACTTTCCAAATGAGGATAAAGAGAATTTTTGTGTGTGTACGTGTATGTTATTGTTAGGATGGATTTAAGCTATCTTTGTTTCATGATCAAATTGTTCCATCTTTGGCCAGTGAGAGTTTATATACAGTAGGAAGGTCCTTGAGTTGAGAGTTTATATATAGTAGGTAGGTCCTTGAATCTTTTTGATGTAATCCTAGTAGGAACTGAACCTCTACATTCTGGTATGATTCAATGTTCCATGCTCATCTTATACATTTTCCTGCCTTGGCCATGAAAGAGATCAAAAGCTACAGTTCACCACAGTAGAAATTCAAATTTTAGAAATCATGGTCTGGGTGTTAGGAGTGCTCATTGCTACTAGGTAGGATTTTTTTCATTTCTTTC
Source organism: Thryonomys swinderianus (assembly GCA_004025085.1). Lineage (NCBI taxonomy): Eukaryota > Metazoa > Chordata > Mammalia > Rodentia > Thryonomyidae > Thryonomys > Thryonomys swinderianus. The sequence goes on along the minus strand of PVIC010058466.1, from coordinate 85 downwards.
TTCCTTTCTTCTTTCTTTCTTTCCTTCCTTCCTTCCTTCCTTCCTTCCTTCCTTCCTTCCTTCCTTCCTTCCTTCCTTCCTTCCT
>PVIC010058465.1:0-10371 GCA_004025085.1 Thryonomys swinderianus | reverse complement strand
CAAAAACCATATGATTATCTCAATAGATGCAGAAAAAGCATTTGACAAAATCCAACACCCATTTATGATCAAAACCCTACAGAGAATTGGAATCGATGGACTTGATCTCAATTTAATACAAGCTATTTATGAGAAACCAACAGCCAGCATCATACTCAATGGGCAAAAACTGAAAACCTTTTACACTAAGGTCAGGAACGAGATAAGGATGCCTGCTGTCACCACTCTTGTTCAATATAGTACTGGAAACATTAGCCATAGCAATAAGGCAGGACAAAGATATAAAAGGAATAAAGACAGGAAAGGAAGAAGTTAAACTGGCATTATTTGCTGATGATATGATACTCTATCTTAAAGATCCTAAAATCTCAACCAAGAGACTGCTAGACTTAATTACCAAATTTGATAGTGTTGCTGGATACAGGGTCAATGCTCAGAAATCAACAGCCTTTGTCTACACAAACAACAGACTCACTGAAAGAAATTGGGGAGGCAATCCCTTTCAGAGTAGCACCCAGAAAAATGAAATATCTAGGAATCAATCTAACAAAGGAAGTGAAAGACCTCTACTCTGAAAACTATAGGACTCTGAAAAACTAGATAGAAAAGGAAACCAGAAAGTGGAAAGATATCCCTTGTTCCTAGGTCGGAAGAACCAACATCATCAAAATAGCTATACTCCCACAACTACTATACAGATTCAATGCAATTCCAATTGAAATTCCAACAGTATACTTCATAGAGCTAGAGAAAATAATACAAAAATTCATCTGGAACCACAAGAAACCTAGAATAGCAAAAGCAATTCTAAGCAACCACAACATGGTAGGAGGTATTACAATCCCCAACTTAAAACTCTACTATAAAGCCACTGTGATAAAAACTGCATGGTACCGGCAAAGTAACAGACCTGAGGACCAATGGAATAGATTAGAAGACCCAGAAACAACTCTGGATACACTAAGCCACCGTATCTTTGACAAAGGAGGCAAACATCCCCAATGGAAGAAAGAGCCTTTTTAACAAATGGTGCTGGAAAAACTGGGCTTTAGCCTGCCAAAAGCTAAAGTTAGACTGATGTCTTTCACCATGCACAAAACTAAACTCACAATGGATATGAGACTTAAACATTAAATAAGAAACAATAAGCCTACTGGAAAACAGGCTAGGTAAAACTCTTGGAGACATTGGCTTAGGCAGAGACTTTATGAATAAAACCTCTCTAGCACAAGAACTAGCAGAAAGAATCAACAAATGGGATCTCATTCTATTGAAAAGCTTCTGTACAGCAAAAGAAGTCACTGGCACTGCTAAAAGACAACCAACAACATGGGAAAAAAATCTTTACTAGCTGTTTATCAGACAAAGGGCTATTATCTACAATATATAAAGAACTCAAACAGATCAGCCTACCCAAGTGTAAAGACCCAATTAAAACATGGGCATCTGAAATGAACAGACACTTCTCAGAGGCAAAAGTCAAAGCAGCCAAGAAGCATATGAAGAAATGTTCAACATCACTGGTCATTCAAGAGATGCAAATGAAAACAACACTGAGATTTCATCTCATGCCACAAAGAATGGCCGCGATCACAAAATCAACCAACAATAAATGCTGGCGAGGCTGTGCGGAGAAAGGAACCCTTCCCACTGTTGGTGGGATTGCAGACTTGTGCAACCACTGTGGAGATCCGTGTGGAGATTTCTCAGAAAACTAGGACTACGGGTCCCATTTGACCCTGCTATCGCCCTGCTAGGAATATACCCAAAAGAATTTTAAAAATCACATTGGAAAGACAGATGTACACCCTTGTTCATAGCAGCTCAGTTCGTGATAGCTCAATCTTGGAAATAACCCAAATGTTCATCAACTGGAGAGTGGATAAAGATGTGGTTTTTTAATAAAATGGAGTATTACTCTGCAATAAAGAATGACAAGCTCGATCCGTTTAGGTGCAAATGGAGACACCTGGAGGATATACTAATAAGTGAAATCAACAGATCACAGATAGGCAAATTCCAGATCTTCTCTTTGACATGGAACACCTGTAGATGCAAATAAGCTCTAGAAAGTAGGACAGCTTTTATAGAGTGGGAAATTTCCATAGGAAATTTCGTGTGGGAATGTAATGAGGGGAAGGAATAAATATGATACAGAAAGAAAATAAAAGAGCATGTATAAAGGGGGTGTGGACGTGTGGGTGGGTAGGGATATGGGTAAAAATGAGAATTGACTTGTGTCATATACTGGTACAAATTCCCCAATGTTATACATGATTTTGAGATGTATATAAATTGTACCAATACAGAATTCAATTAAAAAAATGGATTCACCTCGAGACCACAATGTTAAGTGAAACTGATCAGATCCATAAGTTTAGACATTACATGGTTTCTCTTATATAAGAAACCCAAGTATAAATAAATAAAATATAAAAAGAAAGGAGACAGATGATTTGCAAATAGGCAAGGGACCAATAGATGGAGGGAAGGAAGAAGACGAGGGGAACAGAGACATAAAAAGAATTAGGATGTGTTGTGTACATCACCCAAAATGAATATATTAATTATGTACTGCATACATGTACTAATAATTTTTTAAAAATATTATGTCTATATATACCAAGCACTCATCAAGTTTTAGAACTCCAGATTAAAGCTGCTGAACTTCAAAATATTTATTTGCACTACTTCCAAAGTTTTCCAAAATTATACATATTTTGGAACATATTTTGAACATATGTTCATATGAACATATTTTGGAAAAGTGATTTTTGAATCTTTCTCTTTTTTGGAAAAGGTAGTACTGGGCACTGAACCCAGGGCTTTTGCCCTGAGCTATATCTCTAGCTTCCCTATCCCATATCTCTTATTTTTACTTTGAGGTTCTCACTAAGTTCTTCTAGCTTGGGTTTGAACTTAGAATTCTTGCATAGGTAAACATAAGAATAAATCTTTTTTTAACATACTTACAAAAATGTAATGAAGAAAAAAATTAATCAGTAGCCCCAAATTAACCAGTTGACACCTCTCATCTAATACAATGAACGTCTTCATTACCTAGTTTATCTTTCAGCATCAAAATCCTTAATGCGGTGCAAACACGATTTTTCAGGAATGGCTAACTTTAAAATAAATGATTGTATTCACCATCCATGAATAACCATGCATTGCTCTTATAAAGCTCACATGATAGTAAGGCTACACATGAATATTCCAATTCTCTTAAGCATATGAAAAGATTATAATTCTTTGCCATCACCAAAGTTAAGTGTAGGCATGCCACTTACTTTATGGCAGAGGAGCATAGCAGAGAAGCTGATTGTGTCATAGTAACGGAAAGGAGATACAACCTTCCAGATTATGTCTAGAAACGCATCTCTTCCCACTAGGCTCTACTTCTTACCAGCAAGTTAGCTGAGTCCTTTAAATCCAATCACCCTCCAGAAGTTCTACCTATGATCACATGAGGTTTTACGAGGACATCTAGTTATAAACCATAACTGTAGGTGTTGCTTATTCTTCAAAAATAAAGGTTTATCAGGAAATGTGGCACTCTTGGACATTCTATTTTGTCAAAGTATGATGATCACATAATTAAGAGTAACAAATATATCTAGAGAAAAAATTTTAACATAATTTTTCCACTTTCTAAGACAAACTGGAAAACAATCACATAGTGACTAACAGCTGTTAAATTCTAGATTTGCCACTTTACAGCAACAGGATTCTTAACAAATCACAACGCTGTCTTCAGCACCTCATCTGCAAATAAAAGAACAATAATACTGCACAGAGTTACTGGCAGAATTAAACAACATGCTAAGTAACTGGCAGGCAGTGCCAGGTACAGAGAGAAGCAAATGTTCATTTCTCTCCCTGTATAATGAGCCAGACCAACACATTGAGTGGCAAGAGGAGAGAGAATTCGATAAAAGATGAGCAAGGCCATCTTGTCCAGAATTTCTCTGAACAAATGTAAACAGCCGACTTCATTTTTCTCAGCCCATCAAACTACAAACTGCTACTAAATCCAATGCCTTCTTTGTTTTCATTCTTTTTCACCTAGGCTAGAACAGTAACTTAATTGATTTCCCTATTCCTCACATTATATTTCTTAAAAGTATTTTTCCCCAATCCCAGCACTTGGGAGGCAGAGACAGGAGGATTGCTGAGTTCGCGGCAGCTTGCCTGGGCACCATAGTGAGCTCAGGGCCAGCCTGAACTACAACGCGAGACCCTGTCTCAAAAAAAAAAAAAAAAAAAAGTATTTTTCCCCAATCAAATAGTAGTTATAATCAATTACACCTTTCTTTGCTTAATATTTTTCATTGAAATCAGTGGTTGGTAATTTATCTTATAAAATGGAAGTATTTAGGAATGCCATAATATTTATAACTAATTCAAATGGGTTAAGTTAAAAAATGCATGCCATTTACTCATCTTGTGCAAAATAAGCAAAAAACTACAGCAAAATATTAACAATGTTAAATTTAGGTGGGGTTTGTGTATTGAACTTTTCTGCATGTGTCAAAAAAAATTTTTTTTTTTCGAGACAGGGTCTCACTATGTAGCCCAGGCAAGCCTCGAACTCAGCAATCCTCCTGCCTCTGCCTCTGCCTCCCGAGTGCTGGGATTACAGGCGTGAGCCACCACGCCCGGCACTGTATGTGGTTACCAGGATCGAACTCAGCACCTTGCGCTTGCAAGGCAGGCGCTGAAACCACTGAGCTAAATCTCCGGCCCTGCATGTGTCAAAATTTTAATAAAATGTACTAAAACTGCAAACAAAATGAAAATTATGATTAATATGCTTCACCTACAGAAAATTAGGGAAAAAGAAAAATATGCTTTTTTGAATATGTATAAACTATAAGCACCAGAAAATAGTAATGATTTAAGGATATGAGAAGTAAAGAAGGCAATGGTGTGTGAAGGACAGAGGTAGGGGACAGAGATGAGAGGAAATTACACAGAATTTATTTTATATACAGAACCCTATCAGTTATTTAACATCAGCTGTTTGAAATGTTATACTGAAAATAATATTATTTTTTTATAGTATATGGTGACAGTGATGAGTAATGGAACAACACATGTAAGAGCCTTCTTAAAGGCTTTGGCACTTTGTCAATAAATGTTCAGTTGTTGACAAAGGAAAAAAAACAGTATAATAAATAGTACCATCTAATGCTGTATAATTTTTTTTTCTTTTTTTTTGAGACAGGGTCTCACTTTGTGGTTCAGGCTGGCCCTGAGCTCACTGCGTAGCCCAGGCAAGCCTCGAACTCAACAATCCTCCTGTCTCTGCCTCCCGAGTGCTGGGATTACAGGTGTGAGCCACCATGCCCAGCAATGTTGTATAATTTTAAACTGCATCCTAATAATGGTTATTTACATTCCCCAGGTGCCTATCTAGGGACAAGAACTTTAAATGTCATTACTGAAATTCATATCAAAGGGTCTTTTGACTGGCATAAATCAAGACTGAAGTTACTTTTCCAACATGATCTTAAAAAAAAAAAAGCATATGTATGATATGGGGGGGATAGTAGGGTGGGTAGGGAAATAGGTAAAAATGAGAATTAACTGCTGTCATATACTGGTATAAATTTCCCAATGTTGAGAGTGATTGTTATGTGTATATAAAATGTACAATAAAGAATTCAATTTAAAAAAGAAAAGACTGAAATTACTTTTCCTTGATGGAATGAGTGGTCTTTTAAATCTATATTGTTGACTAAAAACATTACATGGTACTACTGAGCAAGGTTTTACAAACTCAGCAGTCTATGAACAACATTAGTGTTCAGAGCTCCATTTGCCTTGGATATACTACTTTGTAGAAGAAACTGTTTTCTGACATACTAGTTCTGCCATCAGACTGCTGCCGTTACTCAGCTCTACTTTTAATGAACCAAGCACAGGGCCTATGAACCACTTCATGTATGACATTACTGACTGATCTGACTTTGCAAGTGATTATTCAATCAGAACATTAGTCTAGTGAACTCTTTGCCAGCACATATACTAAAACCACAATAGTATTGTCAAATGTATTATTCGTACTATCTACTCTACTTTTAGTAACCCAAAGAATCACCTCACAGACCTACTAAGATTCCATGGGATATTATAATTAATGTTAATCATTTAGCAGTTATTGATATATTTCAATATAATTATTAACAATATTAATTAAGCTTGAGAAACTAAAGTTATATTTTGTTTTCTTTGTTTTGTTTGGTACCAGGGATCAAACTCAGAACCTTGTGCTTTTCAAGCAGGCACTGTGCTGTTGAGGTATGTCCTCAATCTGAGAAACTAAAGTTATAAATTAACAATTCTACTTACAAGTTTTATAAGTTTTTTATTAGCTTAACCCCATTCATGTCAACTCTAAGTCATGGATTCAAATATGAAAAGTACAGATTAAAATAACTCATTTCCCAGGCCAGAGATTTAGCTCAGTGGTTCTAGCGCCTGCCTCACAAGTGCTAGGCCCTGAGTTCGATCCCGGTAACCACATACAATGCTGGGCGTGGTGACTCACGCCCACCAGCAATCAATACCACATACCACGGTGCCAGGCGTGGTGGCTCACGCCTGTCATCCCAGCACTCAGGAGGCAGAGACAGGAGGATTGCTGAGTTCCAGGCTTGCCTGGGCTACATAGTGAGCTCAGGGCCAGCCTGAACTACAAAGTGAGACCCTGTCTCAAAAAAAAAAAAACTCATTTCCCTAAACAGCTACAAATAATGTTTGTTACCTATGACCTTCTCTAAAGCACTTATTTTCTTAAAAACTTATCAAAACTTATTAGCACCAGTAAGTTGTTAATAAAAGAAAACATAAGACAGGCATGGTGTTGCATGCTTGTAATCCCGGCTAACCAGACAGCTAATGCAAGATCCCAAGTCCCAGGCCAGCCACATGATGAGACCCTGTTTCAAAATAAATAAAAAGTTTAAAGGAACCCAGGGATACAGTCCAGTGATGAGTAACTGCCTGGTATATGCAAGGCCCTGGGTCCAATGGATACTAACACAAAAGAATAAAGAAACTCTAAAAAATTCTGTACTAATGAGCAAAGTTGTGCCATCTTGAAATTTGGAATTTAAATAATGCATGTATGTAAGATTGGTAGGACTACTTATAAATGTAAAAGAAAATTTCAGTAGAATTTTAGAACAGTAAAGACAAGTGTATTTTCTTTGAAGTTTAACAAAATATATACATATAAAAACACTAAAAGTGATCTGAAAATAAATTAAACACACACACATAACTTCACAGTGATTAGAGGTTTAGCTCAATGGTAGAACCCATGCTTGACATATGCAAAACCCTGGGTTCAATCTCCAGCAAAAGGAAAAGAAGGAAAGAAATTAAAAAAAAAGAAAGAAAAATTTTTTAAAAAGCCAAAATAAAAAACATTGAACACTCTGAAGAAGAGGTTGAAAAATGTGGCAAAGATTAATACTTATTATTTACAAAATAATGCACTTTTTTTTTTTTTTTTTTGCAGTACCAGGGATTGAACTTGGGCCCACTTCCAAGACAGGTATAGTACCACTTGAGCTAAATCCCTGGCCCAATGAACCTATTTTTTAAATCCTATTTTTTAAATTTAAAAATTTTTTAAATTCTTAAGACATATGTATTTAGGAATATATACCAAGACATTGACTCTTATTCTCAATGTAGCAAACACTAACTAGGCCATATGCACAATACTACACTCCAAAGCTGGCTTTCAAGATTTTATAGTTTACTAGAGGGGCAAACATAAACAAATTCCATGTCACAGGTTTGAATGTTAAAGATAATTTCTTTGAGAAAAGTATTATATGAAGTGTTTTTCTATGCATGCAGGAAAATAAAATCTGCACTGGAAATGAAAGATGTGACTAGTTGTGACAGGATATTCAGAATAAACTTCTTAAAATACTTCTTGTTCTGTGCAGATACTTTTATTTTCACTGGACATCCAATGCCCCAGAATTGAGAAAAGAATTTAAAAATGTTTCATGTCATATTACTTTGAATCATTTACACATTTAATTTCCACCAATGCCTCTTATTTTATTGCTCCCCAATTCTTTTTCAGTAAATTAAGAAATGATAAAATGTAATAATATGTACAATTTTCAAATATGTCTTAAATCCTTATAGATTTCATTTTTGAATTGCTTTTATTTCTAAAGCAAATATAGCTGAACACATTTAACTAAACAAAATTATGTGGTTTGTTTAATGTGGTCTACTACAACAACAGAATTTCTTAATTTTCTATCTTAAAGGTCAGGGATTGTTTTACATATTGAGTAATCTGTCATTCCAAATCTACAGCATAATACCTACACAGTTGGCTACTCATTACAGGAAAAAAGTTACTTTAGATTTGAATATATATTCATACATTTATTCACTCATTCAAGAAAAACATTAATGTTCTGATGAAAACCCAAGTATATGAAAAGCTGTCTTTCAGACAGAACATTTACAAATTTAGGCAAATACTTCTTTAAGACAAAGTGCAATACAATTATTCAATACAAACAAATCATTTTCCACCAAACTTTAATATTATTGTTTAAATCCAAACAGTAATTTTACAAAAAAATAGAAAGTAATGGAAATGTGAAGAGGAACAAGAGTTGGAGAGAGAAGGCAAGGACAGAAGAGCAAAGGGACGCAAAAAGATGTGTTACATATATGTAAAAACTCTCCATTAAAACTATAATTAGTAGGTACTAATTTAAAAAAGAGAGAAAAATAGCTAAAATGCTGTCTGTTTATGGAGATATTACTGTGAAATACTAATACCCTGAAGTGCCTACACTATTACACAATTAGATGAGTTCAGATGTATGGGGTACCTGTTATATGCTAAACACTGTTACTATACATGAAAACACAAATGTGAAGAAAATACAATTCCTGATCTTAAAGACTATAAGGCTTGAGGGAAACAAACAAGTAAACAGGCAATCATAATGAAGTATAGGAAGTAGGACTAATTACTCCTAACCCAACAATCTTTTTTTTTTTTTTTCTGGGATAGGGTCTTGCTTTGTAGTTCAGGCTGACCTTGAGCTCACCATGTAGCCCAGGCAAGCTTCACACTCAGCGATTCTCATGCCTCTGCCTCCTGACTGCTGGGATTACAGTCATGAGCCACCATGCCTGGCATTGATGTACGTGGTACTGATTACTGGTGGGCATGAATCACCATGCCAGGTATTGTTGTATGTGGTTACCGGGGATTGAACCAGGGACGGTGTGCTTGCCAGGACGGCGCCAGAACCACTGAGCTAAATCTCCAGCCCCTAAACCAATAATCTTAAAGTTGAAATGTTTCAATACCTACATCTTTGTAAGTACCACAAGACAGCAATGGTGGAAAAATTGACACTGTAACACTTTGTTTCCCACAATTAATTTCAAATAAGACACAATCTGTACTTAGAAAGAGGTAAGAGGTAACAAACAACAGGGGACCCTAAGAGCACAGAGCATTAGTACCTAAATCTAAATTTAAATAGCACTGCTCAATAGAAGTGATGTTTAAATTGCTACCTACGGACTGAGGGACCAGCGGTGGGCGGACCGGACCCAGCAGCTCTGGGCTCAACCGTGCCATGTTTCCAGCAGACTGAGGGACCAGCGGCGGGCGGACTGGACCCAGCAGCTCCGGGCCCCGCCTTGCCATGTTTCCTGGCAGACTGAGGGACCAGCGGCGGGCAGACCAGACCCAGCAGCTCCGGGCCCCACCCTGCCCTGTTTTCTGGCGGACTGAGGGACCAGCCATGGATGGACCGGACCCAGCGGATGCGGCCCCGCCGTGCCTTGCTTCCGGTGGACTGAGGGAGCAGCACGCGGACCTGGCTGCAGGTGCAGTCCATTTCCAGTAGACTGAAGGCCGCCCACCAGCCCACTGTATCCCGGAGCTGTGCAGTGAGGAGTCAGACATAGAGGTAACTCATAAGCTCAAAGTATCCAGTATAGAATCTAACAAACCTTTTTATCTTATTTACTGTGTTTAATACTGATATTGACATTTATTGTATTATGGTAACAAACATGATGTGATTGTTCTGCTCAAATACCTACCATGATGTGTCAGGAGTGAGAACTCTCAAGGGTTATTACAGATTCAAGGAGGACACCCCCCCAGGAAAGTGCTGCTTCCAAAGGGCCCCAGATAATAGAAAGAGACCTGCAACAAACATTGCCCTGTCATCAGACAAAGAAGAGCATTAAAAACAACGAAAGAGTAGAAATGGGAAAATACACAAAAAAACAGACACAAAGATCACCACCACAGGGAAATTCAGAGAAAAGGGAAATAGGGCAAACTGAAACTCA
>PVIC010058464.1:0-10359 GCA_004025085.1 Thryonomys swinderianus | reverse complement strand
TTTCTTTCTTTCTTTCTTTCTTTCTTTCTTTCTTTCTTTCTTTCTTTCTTTCTTTCTTTCCTTTTCTTTCCTTGGTACTGGGGAAGAAACTCAGGATATTGCACTTGCCAGGAAGGTACCGTGTCACTGAGCTATATCCCCATCCCTTAAAACTATTTTTCATATTGATCTTAAACCACTGTTCTTGAAAGTTTTATATACAGTGCTACCTTGATTTATGAACTTAATTCTTTCCAGGACTCTGGCTGCATGATTCCGGCTGTGACATAGTACATGTATGCTTGCCATGTGGTTGCAACTAGAATCTTGGAAAGAATTAAGTTTGTGAATCAGTTAAGTTGGATTAACTTAATTAACTTAATTCTCAAAAGAATTAAGTTTGTGGGGGAATACTGGGTTTAATGTTTCATGGTTAAGGGAGTTCCTGGAAATGCTACAACATATATTTGATAGATAATTGACATTGGATGTTACCATTTGGAAGAGCCTCAAGTTTTATCGTAAAGAAAGTTATCTTTGGTTTAATCCAGAATTTTAAAAAGTGCATGTGCCCTCAGAACCCTTTTTCTTCCCACGTTATTTTTAACAATTAAATTCTTTGTTTTTGTTTTTGTTTGGCTGACAAGGGTGTCTAGCCATTGCAACCTCCTCTTGCTTGATCTTGTGCATTACCCTTCACTGTTGGATCCAGGCTGTCTCTCTGAGGCGGGGAGCAAATGCTTGGTCATTTGGTACCATGAGATCCATGGGATTGAACTTTGGTCTGAGAGCTTCTGCTCAGTAGCTATGCAGCCATCAGCAGGGACAGTTGTCTTCTCCAGCTCAGGTTTCTCATTTATAAACTTGAGCTAGCAACATTCTATAGAATCACAGTGTAGAACAAATGTGCCAGTCTACGTGAAGCACTCAGGACTGTCCTTGGCATAAGTAATTAGCACATGCTAATTATAATTAATGCTGCCCCCATTCCTGAGCATGTCTAATGTCACTCTTCCCTGTTGCCAGGTACAACTATGCTATTTTTTTGGCATTGCCCTGTTTTTCTTTGTATTGTGAAGAAAGAAACTTTATTTACTCTTTATAATGAGTGCCTGTTTCCATAGGGTCATCTCCATTGCCCTGGATGAAAGTGGCCTTCAAGTTTTACTAAATTTTGCATTTCCACCCCTAGGATCAGTTCCTGGGATGATACGGATCCTTAGTGAGGGGTTTTCAATTTGCCTGACAGGAAACTGGGGCTAAGGGTACATGAAGGAGCCAGCCACAGTTCAAACAATGCTGTTTGTGCATATCTGTCTAAGTACACAATGTCCTGTATTAGACTGTCGTCTCTATCTAAAGACTGTGTCTGGTGCTCTATAATTGAGTTCATTTAATTCCTATTGTTCTTGAAGTTTGAGTGGAGGTCCAACAGTGTCATGTGTAAGGCGCTAGACAAAAATTATTACTGATAGTAATGGCTAAATATCCAGTCATGACTTCAGAGCTCAGTATAGGGTGGTGGAGGGTTCTATTAGTTGTCTGTACCAACCATAGATATGGAGTCTTTGTTTTTCTATCATGGGCCAAAGAGCTAGAGAGTGAAATCAATGAGATTTGTAAGTCTGAAGCAATTACATTTAAATGGGTTTTTTTTAAAAAGAAGAATCATAAAAAATTCTACATTCTTTTAGAATTAGTTGAACATAAAAATTTGCCGAATATAAGGACTAATAAAAATGCCTCTGTTGTACTTTATGGCCAATCAGGAAAAGATGAGAGAAACTGAGAAATAAAATATAGAGGAAAAATGGCCTGAGAATGAGGCAAATGTTGATGTAGAGAGAAAGGCAAGAACTAGGATAAATGGGTCTCAGAGACAGAAGCCAGAAGGACTTTCCAGGGTAAACCCAGTGACACTGTTACTCTCCCTCAAAGTGGGTAGAAAAAGCAGTGGTGCCCGTGTTAAAGACCAGAGTGCAGAGAGTGCTCATAGCCGATGGCATTCTGCTGCAAGGTTGGGGATGCCTAACTCAAACAAGGCCACCGTTGCTCACAGCATTTCTCCTGGATTTGAACCACATGAGAAGCTATGAGGGCAGAACTGTCACTGTCATGTTGTGGAGGGTGAAAGGAGATCACATAGAGAGCCTTGCCTAGGATTACCCAGCTGGCTTGGGGCCCTCATACCCCCTAGAAGTAAATATGTCCTTGGCACATCAGGTAAGCAATTGGACTTGTATTGAAATTATTTGCATAGGATTAAAAGAAAAGAATCTTGCATTAAAGCTGTGTTGAAAACAGCTTTTCCCTATTAGCAATAAGATTTCTTTACAAACTCATTATCATTGATACAATTGGTCTGTGCTGGAGGCCAGAGTTAGTGTCTTAGAGATTTTCCAAATCATTCTTACTCTGCATCGATTTTTCTGGCAATGGAGCTGAAACCCAGGTCTGCTCTACCCTTCACCTTCATCTGCAGCCCTGTATTTTGGGACAGAGTCTGCCCTCAAATTTGCAATCCTTCTGCCACAGCTTCCTGAGTAGCTGGGACTACAGGTAGGCACCACCACGCACAGATCTTACTGTGCTTTTCTACAAAGAAAATACTTTAACATTATACCTGTTTATTTCATAAGCTGAATGACTCAATGTCTCTTTTGCCAGTGGGCTTGGGAGCCACCATAGTGGTCACACAGGGCTGGGGCTGCGTCATCCTCTACTACCGGCTCTACAGACCTGGGGTCCTGTGGTTGACAAGTTACTGTGTTGTACATCCTCTCCCCAGTGTCCTGAATTACTCACTCCATGGCCTCTGTTAGATGAAAACTGAAGCCATGCAAGGTGCCTCTCTCTGCTGATGAAATTGCTCTTGCTGCTTCATGGTCAGGAAGTGATTTCTTGGGTTTATGGGATTAAGCCCCTTTCCCCTGTTTCGTGCAAGAATACAAATCCTTGCACAACAGAGAAGAAATTGGAGTTATCTTGCAAATAGTTTTTGTGGGATTTAAATATGCACACATACAAAGAAAGTGGCATTAGAGTTGTAACTACAATGGTGTGTGTGTGTGTGTGTGTGTGTGTGTGTGTTGGGTTGGGGACAGTTGGTTAATCTCAGGGCCTTTGTATAGAGCTACATACTCAGCATTTTTTAAAAGACAGTCTCACTAAGTTGCCCAAGTTGTGCTCATACTTGCAATCCACCTATTCATTCTCCCTGAACGCTGGGATTACAGGTATGTGCCACCTTGCCTGGCTTTAGAATGACTTTTTTTTAAATGTTAGGAACAGGAGTGCTTCATCAACTTGTTACCAACAATCCATATTCTTATTACCAAGGGAATAAAGTGATTTCCCGAACTGATTTGATGGAAAACATCTAGAGCAGTGGTTTGGCATTCTCCGTAAGTTTGGGATCCATATCTGGCCTGCTATGTGTTTTTGTAAATAAAGTTTTATTGGAACTCCTGCCTCTCCATATTGCCTGTGGATGCTGCTTTTGTGTGACAAAGGCAGACTGAGTGGTTGCTACTGTGGCCATGTGGTCTGGAAGACTAAAGTATTTACTGTCTAACCCTTTACAGAAGGAGTGTGCCAAGCCCTGGTCAGGAACCCCTGAGAGAGGGAAGTGTCATGATGACAATGAGGTTGACCGCTCTTGGACTGCTGTTAACATCAGCTTCCTGACACGGGCCTCCTCTGTCCCACATTTCCAGTCTGCAGCCGGGCGTGTCGACTTTGACCTCTGAGGCATCTCTCCCATAGGTCCCCCTTGATTTCACATCAGCACAGACCTGCTGGAGCCTTGTTGCTCTCGGGGACTGTTGCAGGAGCTGCAGTCTCCCCTCATTCTATGCCATGCTATGTACCTGGCTGTTGCTAAGAGTGGCTCCCTGCTGATCTCCATCTCAAAGCTGGCCCTCAGTCTAGCCTTCGAGGCTGTGTTATGTCAGTGCTCTGAAGCCACACAGGCTCCTTCCTGGTCCAGGGAGTGATCTGAATACTCCATCTCCTGTGCCTCCGCTGTGACGCTCACGTTTGCTTTGACCATGTTGGAACAACTCCTTCCCTCCCAAATCTGTTAAATCCTTCCTAGATCTTCCTAGCTGTTTTCCTCTGAATACAGCCACTTGTATACTCTTGTTCTGGGGAACGCCCTGCCACCCCATGGTCCTGCTATAGATTGTGTTGTTCCTGGATTGCTTGTTTCTGCGTCTTCCGGTTTGTCACCTAATTGTAGTCACGTGTCCTGCAGTGCTGACAGAGTGGGCACTTGCTGTGTGGAGCCTGAGGCTCCTGAAGTCACAGCAAGCCTGCACCCCAGTAGGGAACCTAGCTCTTGGCTGTGCACCTACTGTGTGCCAGCTGCCCTGCTACATGACCTCCGGGTGCCCACTGGATCCAGCCCCACAGCCCAGGCCAGAGCGAGAAAGCAGATCCGTCTTTGGGAAGGCAATCCTGAACTTCAGCAGCTGTTCCTAAGAACTGGGCTTTCTATCAACTAAGTGTCTGACAGCCTTGCTCCTACCAAGGCTCCTTCAGAGGGTGTGAGGAGCTCATACGCTTTCATGCAAGGCCTCTGGGCACTTCCTGTCTTACAGCAGTTATGACAGCATGGGCTGAAGACCTTCTGTTGGGCTGGGGGTACTCGGGGGCCATAAGGATTGGGCTTTCTCAGCTTTCTCTCCTGCAGAAGAGACTGTTACCTGAACTGTCCACAAAGAGGAGGAAGAGGAAAGAAGGAGGAAGAAGAGGAGGAGAAAGAGGAGGAGGAGAAAGTCTTTTCCATTCACACCTAACTGAAAAATGCTTCAGCCTTCTGAATCAGGGCTGGGGGAAAATCACTGGAGGGAGGAAAGTCAACAGGATGGGGTTCTCAAAGTGGGATTCACAGAGCAGTAACATCACCTGGTAGCCTGTGACTAATGCCGATTCTCAGGCCCACCCCAGAAGCTGTGGGGTTATAGTGCAGCACTCTGATGACCTCCATAGTTGATTTTGCTGTCAGTAAAGGTTGGACCCTTAGCCCCAGACCAGTGATGGTCAACCTATGGCACAAGTGTTGTTTTCCCTTTAGGACAACAGATGTTAATGTTTGAGTTACTTTCCTAAACTAAAACCTCAGTATTCGGTCTAAGCGCAGTGGTGGCACTTTGTAGTAAGTGAGGTTGGGGCTGCAGTTTGGATGCTCCTGTCTAAAAGCACGCCATCACTGCCCTAGATGGAGTGAAGGCATGACCGGAAGACCAGAAATCAGGGACCCTGGGAACCTTGTACAACCTCATGCTGGGAGTGGGGCTTCTTATCCCAGCACCACAAACAAAACCAAACAAACCCAGAATCCTTATGTTCCCAGGTTTCATCTCAGGTTTGGAAATCTGTATTTTTTAGGAGGAGATACTAAAATGCAAGCATTTTCTCCTTACGTTAAGTTAGTAGAAAGCTGATAGATATTACATTCTTTTAATACCTCCTTTCTGGTTGGCCCAGGTGAAGGCATTTCCTCTTTCCTTCTCCTGGAGCTGCCGACCCTTGTCTCTAATTAGTAAGATGTTTCCTTTCACACTGTCACCCATTAAGTACAGGCAGCCATTCCCTTTGGCATGCAGCTTCCTCCTCGCTGAATTGTTTCCTGCCACGTACAAGCCACAAGTGGGCTTTATGGCCTCATACATACTTAATTAGTCTATCTTCTCAAAACTGTGTTTTAAATGAGTGAAGACATCAGCCTCCCATCTCGTGGATCCACAAAGCATCGTCTCAGGATGTCTATGTAACCATAGATCCAGAGGGGCGTCACCGTGGGCTTCTGCAAGCCAGGGGCAAGCAAGGAGACCTTGCTACTTCTTGCCGTCCTGTTCTTGCCCCATAGAGAGCGGGCTTGAGCCAGGCCAAAAGCTGCAGGCCTTAAGCCATCGCTAGAAGAACCGATTGGCTTGTGTTTTGTTCACAGCTGTCTCTGTCCCGGCCGCCTTTACCTGTCATCATGAACATGTGTACCTGCATGGGATTTTAGGATGGGGGCCAGCGGCCGAATGGAACAGTTGTTGCATTTCAGATCTGCTGGCTAGTGTGCATGTCATTATGCCTGGTGGCAGAAATCAAACATGACTTGTGCTTGGAGGCCTCCTCCCATTTTATTGCTCTTCAACACCACGGTGAAGGTCACCAGGCTGCAGACCCACCTGTTACAGGGTAGCTCTTAAATGTCCTCCAGGGCTTACATGTTAAAAGCACAGTCCCTGGCTGGGGTGCTATTGGGAGGTGTGGAAGCTTTAAGAGGTGGGACTTGGTGGGAGGAAGTGAGGTCATGGGGGAGCCATGAAGGGGTCCCCCACCCCACCCCTACCTGGCCACCAGGAGGTGAGCAGCTTTTCTCCATGTGTGCTGCTCCTATGACGTTTTGCTCGCAGTAGGCCCAAAACAGCATTGCCGAGTGATTGTGAGCTTAAACTTCCAAGATCATGAACCATAATAAAACTTTTCCTCTTTTAAACTGTTGGTCTTGTCAGAGCAGCAGGAAGTTGGTGCATACACTGCCAGGCTGCTCAGGACGACTGTCGCACCCACAGGACTTGCCCCCTCTTCTATATCCAGCCACCCCAGGCATCTCTCCAGACCCAGTGCAATGGCTTGAGTAGAACCCATGGGCCCGTGTCCTGACCTAACCTAAGGGCTGCCGTTCTGTTTGCCCCTATGCTGCAGGGCCTGTTCTGAATCCAGAGCATGTGTTCCATCATGTACATACGTGTTAGGACAGAAACCAGAATACAGGAAGCTCTTGGTTTTAGTTGTCCAGAACTTTCAGAAAGAACCTGTTGGAGGTTATCTGAAAGCCATTTTAAGGAGGTCAGGACCAGCCAAACTGGTATCGTCAACGACTCTGAATGCCTGGCACTGGAAAAGTAACAATCTTCTTGTGTCACTAGGGCTGCATGAATTGTGAGCCGGCCTCGCTTAGAAAGCACAATGAAAGGTCCAGGAATAGAGTTAAGCAGTAAGAGCTCTTGTGTAACACCCTTGAGGCCCTGGGTTCAATCCCTAGTCACACCATTAAAAAAAAAAAAAAAAAGCACACTGGAATCCAAACCACAGTTGGAACTGTGGTCCTGGAGGGTGTACACAGATGTTCTGCTGTGCAGAGCCTGCTCACAACCTGTGCTGACAGAGAAAGCATGTCTTCGCATTAGCAGTATGCTTCTTAGCCTCGTTAGAATCAGCTGAAGAGCCTGAAAAACACCCCAGGCCCCAGGCTGCCCCCAGACCAAGTGAGTCGAACTGCATTTCCGAGGCCGCGCCCCCACAGCACTCAGGCACTGCACATCACATGCTTCCAATTTCAGGCGGCAGTGAGGCTGCTGGGCTCGGGGAACCTGCTTCAGTGTATACAATTGAAAAGGAGGCCAGGAAGAATGGGCTGGGTACAACGTTCTTTGTACATGGTAGGGTAAGTGGAGGCAAGGTAGCCGTCACAGGTGTTTGTATGTGCATCTCACCTCGTCCCTCTGTATACGGGGGGAAGAGGTCTGACTTCTGTGACTGTCCTTCCTTTCCTACCGTTGGCCAGCAGACCCAGTCCACTGGGCCTCAAATATAACTCAGCCCCTAACAAACCTCTCCTGTCTCTTCCTGTTCGTTTCCAATGCTGCCGTGTGGGTTATGGGGTTTCCTTTGCCTTTCTCCCAAGAACAGCCCTATGGCTTCCTCTGGTGCCACGCACTCAGTCACACCTCCATCACCCCTTTGCCACATCGGGTGTGGCCCGTAGGCTTTTCAAACTTTGGATGCAGAAAATGGTCCTGGTTCTGCTAACCCTCGCCTGGCATTTCCATGCACGTGTGGGTCAGTGCTGGCACCTGCTTTGGGAAGTAGCATTTTGTAGCCAGAAAAGCCAGAGTAGAGGGTGACTCAGCCAAGGTCGAAGCAGAGCCAGGAGGTCTGGCCTCAGAGCTCTGCCTTTGCCCCCTGGGCCCGCAGCGGCTCTGGTGCCCCTGCTCCGGCCGGGGAGGCTGCCTCACGCCGGCTGCGCTTCCTCGCGTTATTTCCAGCCGCACGTGCACGTCGCCAGGTGAATGTCATGCTTCCTGTTTCACAGACTCACGGCTGGGAGGGGTGAGGTGTCTCGGCTGAGATCTCAGCAGAATAGGGAAGGAGGGGTCCCGGGGCTGCTTCTCGCTCCGTAATAAGCCTCTTCCCGTGCCCTGCTCGGCGGTGCGTGAGTCCCTCGCCCAACATGCGCGGCTCCTTATAGGCAGCCTCACGCACCTTCCAAAGTCTGTTACTAACTTGGACTGCCCAACAAGCACTCCTCCCCCGCCAGGGAGGCCTCACTGGGCTGCCAGCCCTCCCACCCCACAGGGACTTGTCCGGAATGTCACACCTTGGGGGACCCTGCAAACAAGGTGAGAAAGCCGCCTCCTCTTTCTCCACCTCCGCAATCCTGTCAGAAGTGGGTCTCCTGGGGGCCCCTCAGCGTGCCCCTCACATCGTGAGCATCACTTCCACTGCTCTGTGTACCTCGCTGCCAGGTGGCCTCCCCTAAGGCCAGGTGTCCTGGGCTCTCATTTTTTCCATCCTTTGCTTCTCGGACGTGGCTGGGCAAATAGCA
Organism: Thryonomys swinderianus; assembly: GCA_004025085.1. Taxonomy (NCBI): domain Eukaryota; kingdom Metazoa; phylum Chordata; class Mammalia; order Rodentia; family Thryonomyidae; genus Thryonomys; species Thryonomys swinderianus. The sequence continues at coordinate 1,772 of PVIC010058464.1, read as the reverse complement.
GATGTTCCGCAAATATTTGTTAAATAAATACAGGACAGAGAAGAATACAGAGGTGAGGAGAATCATGAAAGTCCTGCATCTGGGGGTCCCTGGCGGGGCTGTGGTGCTCGAGGCAACCAGGGGGTTTTCGTGATGGCCTTTAGGCCCACATTTCCGCCAGGAGTTCAGCGAGGGCAGACGCTGCTGAGCGAATCCAGCGCACGCGTTCTGGCCCTCGGGTTTTGCTCGTTTCTGTTTTCCTTCGCTGGTGTCCTCCCAGCGAGGCCCGGATCTGCAGTCTGTGTGCGCAAGCTGCGCTTCCGGACTCTCCGACCTCAGGCGCCGGGGGAGGCGGAAACCGCGCTTCCAGCCGAGAAGCGCAGCTTTTCAAGGTGGAAACACGAGCCAGGAAAGTCCTCTTTACCTTGGGGGACGTGAATTCTTTCAGCTGTGGGTTAGGGTCATCGCCTCGAGTGACCCCTCCTCTGCGTGCGCGCGTTTCCTGCGCCTCCGGGGCTGGGCCCCAGGCGGGTGGGCGGGCGGCTCCGGCGTCCAGCGCCCCAGCCTGACCGCTCCTTTTGCCGCCCGCAGGTGAGCGTCCTGACCACCCTGGAGCGCAGGTTCAACTTGCAGAGCGCGGACGTGGGCGTGATCGCCAGCAGCTTCGAGATCGGGAACCTGGCGCTCATCCTCTTCGTCAGCTACTTCGGGGCGCGCGGGCACCGGCCGCGGCTCATCGGCTGCGGGGGCATCGTGATGGCGCTGGGCGCGCTGCTGTCCGCGCTGCCCGAGTTCCTCACGCACCAGTACAAGTACGAGGCGGGCGAGATCCGCTGGGGCGCCGAGGGCCGCGACTTCTGCGCTGCCAACGGCTCTGGGGGCGACGAGGGGCCCGACCCCGACCTCATCTGCCGCAACCGCACGGCCACCAACATGATGTACCTGCTGCTCATCGGGGCCCAGGTGCTCCTGGGCATCGGTGCTACCCCTGTGCAGCCCTTGGGCGTCTCCTACATCGACGACCACGTGCGCAGGAAGGACTCCTCGCTCTACATAGGTAGGAGCTGCGGGGCCGCGCGCCTTGGCCGCGGGGTGCGCCGACCTGGGCACCGCAGTGGGCGGGGACTTTGGTCTTCAAGGCACCCGCTTTGGGGCTGCTGCACGGGTATGTGGAGGCCTCTGAAAAACACTGGGGCCTAACAGTGCACCCCCAGAAGTCCAGGTGTCGTTAATGGAAGGTGCCGTGTGGGGCTGCGGCCTTTTTAACTCGCTCTGCAGGTGATTCTCATGCTGAGGCCGGGAGCATCGTGTTCTGTCTGCTGGGGGGCGGGGTGAGGGGAGGTGGGGGTGCTGCCTGGCCTGCTCAGCGGGGCATACTTAAGGTACAAGCGTTGGAATCTCCTGGTTGTCTTCCTGGCCCAGCAGGAAGGGCAGTTGCTCTGTTGGCAATTTGATATAACTCAAACTTGGTGACTTCTGGGCCTGGGTTTTCAGAAAGAAATGAAGTATGTGCTTCTAAAAATTCTTCTGCACTATGGTTTTGCACCAGAAAGGTGGAAGTGCCCCCAAGTCTAGGGTAAGAAATAGGTAAAAGAGCTGGGTGTGATGGCACAGGCCTGTAATCTCAGCACTAGGAGGCGGAGGCAGGAGGAGCCCAAAAGGTTCAAGCCCAACCTGGGCAACTCAGTGACTTAGCAAGACCCTGTCTCAAAATAAAAAATAAAATGGGGCCTCGGAGAGGAGAAGGCCCTGGATCAAATCCCTAGAATGGAAAGGGAAAAAAAAAAAAAAAA
>PVIC010058463.1:0-10388 GCA_004025085.1 Thryonomys swinderianus | reverse complement strand
CATTGGAAAGACAGATGCACACTCTTGTTCATAGCAGCTCTGTTTGTGATAGCTCAATCTTGGAAACAACCCAAATGCTCATCAACTGGAGACTGGATAAAGAAGATGTGGGTTTTTAATAAAATGGAGTATTACTCTGCCATAAAGAATGGCAAGATTCATTCATTTATGTGCAAATGGATACACCTGGAGGACACACTAATAAGTGAAATAAATAGATCACAGATATGCAAATACCAGATCTTTTCTTTGGTATGAGCACCTGCAGATATAATTGAGTACCAGAATGTATGATAGTTTTTGTAAAATAGGAAATATCAAAAGGGAATTTGGTGTGGGAATGTAATGAGGGGAAGGAATAAATATGATTCTGAAAGAAAATAAAACAGCATATAGTGGGTGGGGGTGTGGGTGGGTAGAGATGTGGGTAAAAAAAAGAATTAACTTGTGTCATATACTGGTAAAAATACCCCAATGTTGTGTGTGGTTGTGAGCTGTATATAAAATGTACCAATAAAGAATTTGATTTAAAAAAAAAAAAGAAATTCACGTACTTTATATTCATTGCCATATCCCAGGTCAGACTTACCCACCATTGTAGAAGACTGATAACTTCCCCCCCAAAAAAAGCTTTATTTTTTTAAACAAACCTGAATTCATATCATAGTTTCGGAAAAAGTGTTTCAAATTGCTGTTTAAAAAGATAACAAAGTTATAGTCCAGGTGACCTCAAAATTTAGTCTTTGTCACTTAAACACCCAAAATCACATTAGTTTTAAGCCAATAATTTACCAGTACATCTTCATGTGAGCATTTGTTGGTGGCTTAATGCTATTCTAGCAAGTACAATGAATTAAATTATTAAAATAAAACTCAGCCCCTAGATCCAATTTTGAATCTGTAAAAAGAGGAAGTCAATTATAGGATCCACTGTAAGGTACCACGTGGCCAAGGCCATCTCAAAGACCGAACAAGTAAAGTACACAGCAAATCAGAGGAAAGACATCACCTCCACTCAGAACAAAAGGCACAAACAAGTACATGTTCCACGCTGGAAAATCAGAGACCATCATGTTGAAGGTGTCTCTAAAACTTCCTATCCAAAGATCCTCCATGCCAATGAGGGGAAAGCCCATTCAGAGTTGAGGGAGCAGCTTTTCTTTAAGATAAAGACAAAAGAGCAGGGAATCCAGAGTTTTATTCAAGGTATGAAGTACTGTAGGAGAATCAAGAAAGATGAAACTGGAAAAGGAGGGCATGGCCATGACAGCGGTGGGCTTTTAGTGGCAGATAGTGATGTGGTAGTGGAGTCAAGGGTGGCCACTTGAGGTTGCTGTCAGGATTTGCCAATGATGGGATATGACCGATACAGTCAGTGAATTCAGCACTCTTTACAACATGTAATCTGACAATAATGCTCCTGGGGCTGGGGGCTCATTGCAATAGGTGAGTAAGGGTACAGAGACCAACTGAAGTCGTCTCCATCAGCATGGTATTGAAAACAAATAAATGGCGATGTAGCATCATTTTTTGCCAAATACCTATCATAGTCTCAGCAGTAACTGTAAGTGAAGACAGGCAGATTTTCAGGAGCCTTGAAATAAGTAGACATAAGCAAGATGCCTCCAGGCTACAGTTTTTCATGGGAATTCCCAATGCCCAGGCTGATTTTCCAACTTAAGCTGCCAAAATAAATGGAGATAACCTTTTAGCCGAGTTCAAAATGGAGCCAGTGAGGTCAATTCACGTTCACGTTCGTGGACTTTTATTAGTGAATACTTCTGACCACAGTAACATTTTCATTTATCATAATAGCAGTTCATCTAGAAGAATATAAATACTGTTTATAGGCTGGAATGCTATCCTTTCATGCTACCTAACATTTTCCTCTCCTTCCAGGATTAAACCCAAAAGATGAAAGTAATCTACTTATTCTTGGTTAGCATATGCCCCAGGCTACCCACTCAATTCTTAATTATAACCCCGAATCACACTATCACAGTCATTAGACTCATGGGATAGTATCGCTCTACAAACCCAAAATTAATTTTTTAAATGTAAATGTGCTGAAGTATGTACAGGTAAAATTCCATCACAATGAATTTAATTACAATAAAAAGATGTAGAGAAAGATCTGTCTCTCAAGAGCGGGATGCCCTGTCAGTGCAATGAGTTCCACAGCCAGGGAATTAGTACTAATCCTTGATATGAAATAATCATTTCGTTTGAAGAGATTCTATCTCCTTCCAGTAGAAAAGAGAAAGGTTTTCTCTGGCTCTTTTATTCTTCATCAAGAAATAATTACCCTTAAGAAAAAAATACACTTCATTTGAGATTAAGGTAGAATTAGAATCAGTTAAAAAAATAGAATAGCGGTGAGTTAGTGGCTTGGCCTTAAAATCTTGCAAATATATATTTTAATAACAATAACTGGCTTTAGGCAGAGTATGGAAGCATGAAATGAAACATGGATCTGAAGACCCATTGACACTATGTATCTAATGTACATCCAGACTCTGAGTGAGCAATCCTGTTTCTAGAAATAAATTTTAAGAAGAAATAATAGATATATGCAAAAACTTAGTTTTAATTTTTGCCACTTATAAAATTAAGCTATTAAGGCTGGAGATATAGCTCAATAATAGAGCTATTGCCTAGCGTGTGTGAGGTCCTGGGTTTTACCCTGGTATCAAAAGATAAATTTAAAAATCAAACATAAAATGCACCTGTGTTTGCCAGGCATGGTAGCTCGCACCTGTAATTCCAGCACTCAGGAGGCTGAGGCAGGAGGATTGCTGAGTTCGAGGCTTGCCTGGGTTACATAGTGAGCTCAGGGCCAGCCTGGACTACAAAGCAAGAACCTGTCTCAAAAATTAATAAATAAATAAATAAATAAATAAATAAATAAATTCAGCTGTGTGGTAAAAATGTCTCATTCCTGGGCCGGAGATATAGCTCAGTGGTTCTGGTGCCTGCCTCACAAGTGCAAGGTCCTGAGTTCAACCCCCAGTAACCACATACAGTGCTGGGCATGGTGACTCACACCCACCAGCAATCAATACCACATACCACAGTGCGGGGCGTGGTGATTCACACCTGTAATCCCAGCACTCGGAAGGCAGAGGCAGGAAGATTACTCAGTTCTAGGCTTGCCTGGGCTGCATAGTGAGCTCAGGGCCAGCCTGAACTACAAAGCAAGACCCTGTCTCAAAAAAAAAAATCTCATTCCTTAAATGAATTATAATATAGCTATGTAACAGATCATACAAGTATTTTCAATGATTTCAAGAAAATCTTCCAAATGATTGCAGTACAGTAGGTTACAAAACAGCAGAGTCTAACTATGCATTTTATTTGTTTGTCTGTTTTTTGAGACAAGATCTCACTGAGTGGCCCAAACTCATGGAAATCCTCCTTTCTCAGCCTCCCTAGTGCTGAGATTGCAGGTGTACATCAAAATCCTTTTTTAAAAAATATACATGTTTGAATTTTTAAAAATAAAAATAAGATTATCCCAGCACTTTGGGTGGGTGAGGCAGGAGGATTGCAAATTTGAGCCCACCCCAGACAATCCAGCTACCCAGAGAGAACCTGCCTGAAAAAATAAAAATTTTTTAAAAACTAGGGTTGATACATACATACATGACTGAATTAAATACAAAAAAACTAAATGACAGCATAGGTTCAGAATTATTTTCTCTACATATTACTTCTAATTATTTGAGGAATATTTACTATTTTCATAAGAAGGGCAAGAGAGAGGTAATTTTTTTTTTTTTTTGAGACAGGGTCTCGCTTTGTAGTTCAGGCTGGCCCTGAGCTCACTATATAGCCCAGGCAAGCCTGGATTTCAGGGCTGGAGATTTAGCTCAGTGGTTCCGGTGCCAGCCTCATAAGCTCAAGGTCCTGAGTTTGATCCCCGGTAACCACATACAATACTGGGCATGGTGACTCACGCCCACCAGCAATCTGTACCACATACCACAGTGCCTGGTGTGGTGGCTCACGCCTGTAATCCCAGCACTCGGGAGGCAGAGACAGGAGGATTGCTGAGTTCAAGGCTTGCCTAGGCTTCGTAGTGAGCTCAGGGCCAACCTGAACTACAAAGCGAAACCCTGTCTCAAAAAAAAAAAAGAAAAAAAACTATCATTGCAGTGGCCTTTTCCTCTTCACTGTGTAGATATCCTAACCCTTCAGCAAAACTCATCCACACTCTCCAACTCACCACCAAATTCCAAAGAGAAACACAAAAACGCATACACAACAGAAGTATCAGACCAATATACTTCTGCTGCTCAGCTCCGAGTATTGTTTTCACTGTGTATTCACCACCACGACGCTCTTCCCCTACTCTGCTGGTGAGCCCGGTTCCCTTAGGCATGTACTCTTCTTAACAAATCCTAACATGGGCTGGGGATTTAGCTCAAGTGGTACCATGCCTGCTTTGGAAACACAGGGACTGAATTCAGTTCCCAGTACCACCAAAAAAAAAAGAAGACCAACAAATCCTAACATGAATAACTTGGACCACTCACACTCCATCAGAAACTGTCCTCTCATATGATTTGCTTTTCAAATAGAGATGGACAGGAATCCACTACTGAACCAAAACAATGGTAATACCTTTGTCAATTTTTGCCTGTGGCATAATGGGAGACAGCAAAAATATATCAGAAATTATGAGTTCCTCTTTCAGAGTTCTAATCCAAAGGGCCCAGCCTAATGATGCCCCTGGTGGCAGGTAGCATTTAATTTTTCTGTGTCATTGAAAAAGAATTAGATGTAAAACTCAGGTAAGAGATTAATATTTCACACCCTGAGGCTAAATACTTCAACATGAATATTCATAAAGGCCTACTCAGAGGGAAATTGCATGTGAGCATAGATTTAAAGTGTTTGAATCTTTTACATAGTTCAGAGACTGAGTATGCCAGACAGAAAGGCAAGGATTTAGTCAATGAGAAGCCACTGCAGGCCTGAACAAGCAACTACGGCAAAAGCATTCCTCTCTATCCCTCCTTCTCTCTGTCTTTTCTAGCCCCACCTTCCAAAAGAGAAGAGCTGGCTTTCTTTTTCCGTCTCTTGCTGGTAATGAAAGTAAGTGTTTGGAATGACTAGGAATGAAAAGTCAGGATTTCTCCCTGAGACATCAGAGGCCTGCCTATGTCTGTGTCTGGGACAGAGAAAGCTGTGTTGCTATGGCTGGAATTGTCCTCTCAGAAGTGCAAGCACCGCCGACGGGGTAGCACTAAGAGGGAGACCATTGGGCTGGGGATTTAGCTCAGAGGCACCATGACTGCATGGCAAGCATGACGTCCTGAGTGCATTTCCTGGTACGAAAAAAAAAAAGAAGAGGTAGAGCCATAAGAGCTGAAAGGCCATGAGGGCTCCACCTTCATGAACGGCATTAGATGCCTTCCAAAAGAGGTTGGGAGTGCATTTGTCCCATTTGTCCTTCCATCTTGGAATCATTCACGGCACCCCTCCTCCCAGGGAGGATGTGGCATTCAAAGCTTCGTCTTAGAGCCAGAGCAGCCCTCACCAGATGCCAGCACCTTCCTTTCAGACTTCTCAGCCTCCAGAACTATGAGAGGTAAAGCCCTTTGTATTTACTCACTCTTGGGTTCTCCGTCAGAAAAGCACAAGAGGGACTAAGCCAGAGTGAAGGCGGGGGACAGAGGAAAAGTAGAAAAACAAAAGTAGACAGGAAGAAGTCAGCGCTGGCTGAATCCACTTCATCATGGTCCCATCACACCAAGATGACTTGCAGGACAACCTGTAAGGTACAGAGCTCCAGGTCAACACTGTAACTTATCTTCCTCCTGACAACATTACGTTAGCAGTTTCCACTTTACGAAATGGAGTTGCTGCGGCCTAAAAGTTTGGATCCCCTTAAAATGGATGTGTTCAAAACTTATCCTTAAGGTGTATGATGTCAGGAAGCAGGGCTTTGGTGACTGGGTCTTGAGGATAGACTCTTTTTGCCTTACAAAAGAAAATCAGAGTGCTGCCCCCTATCAGCCATGTGAGGACACAACATGAAGGCGCCATCCATGAACCAAAGAACAGGAGCAGGTCCTCTACTGGTAATTTCGGTCGTGGGTTTCCAGGGCTCCCAAAGTTGAAGAAGTTTCTGTTGTGTAAAAGTCACCAACTGATGGTATTTTGGACTCTCTTAAACTACAAGTCAGAGGTGTAGGGAAAGTTGAAATGAGGACAGAACTAAAGCGATTTTTAAAATATATAGATATATATATATATATAGATATAGATATATATATATATATCTATATATATATATAAGTTAGGAACAAGTTGCCTGGCCAAGTAATAATCAGGGTTGGGGGGGGTTAATGGCAAAAAGTGCCTTTTTGGAAAATAAAAGTGGAAAAGTGTTCGGTGTGGTACCCTGAGTGCTAAAGTAATGGAATGACACTTAGGGTAATTTGGAGGCCAAGGATCAACTGACCAACACATCTAAGACTGTAAAATATTCTCCCCTGGTGGTATTTTCTTCCTGAATGACAAAACAGCAGGACAAATTAGTGGATAATATTCTTTATGGAACAACCTTGCCTTGCATCTCACATCCACACTGTGACTAAACAAACACACAATATCTGAGGAGTCTTTCCCCATCCAAGATGTCTGATGTGCATTTCTTGTTCTCTGACCTAGCAAGTTAACACCCTACGCACAGCTAACCTTCTGCCCCCCCCCAACAGTGCATGGTACACTCCCCACACACGCACATGTCAAGGGAAACACATTTCAGCAGCTGACAGAGGGGCAGATGGAAGAACAAACAACCCTCGGGAGGTGTCTGAGCCCACGGTTCCATTCCGTCTCCTTCCAATTCTGATGCCCACCACAGTGCACTCCATTCAGGAGAGACAATCATGTGGTTCTGGGGACACATAAGGCTCACCTGGAAGTGGTAATGGTGATCCCATCCCCAGCCTGTCTCTGCCTCTGGCTCCCTCGCCACCATCCCTATTTCTGGCCACCATTGGTCAAGCTGCGTTCCTCACCACTTCCTGGAACACAGAGCTGCAGAGAGACGGAGGAGCAGGGCCGGAGGGCATTCAGCAAACACTCCTAAAAGATCAGCACAGACCAAACTTCAGAGTGCTCACGCATCCCAGGAGTGAGAGCAGCCAGCCTACCACTCACCCTCACCTGGGGGCTCCACTAGGACAAGGGTGAGGACTCCCGGGACTGAGCGGAGAGGAGGGCGGACAAGAAAGTGCTGAGAAGATAAACTAGCAAAACTGATAGCTCAGTTCAGATAAGTATTGATTTTTAAATGTGTAACAATTTAGAACTAAAATCCAAGGTAATCTCAACGTAGAGAGTGGTGAGATAAGAGGAAACGAAGCAGAAGGATGTAAGTTTTCACCACAATAATATGCAGTGATTAATTTTAGGCAGTGAAGAAAAATACTAATTTGAAGGTAGTTATTACAACCCTAGAAAAGTTAGATGTAATTTCCAAGGCATTTTTGAAAATGAGAAAAGGAAGGAAAATAAGAAAAAAAATGTTTTTGAAAAAATAAGGGCTATAAATCCAACAAAGAATAAAAGAAAATAAGTTGAAAACATATTAAGATGGCAAGCATAAGACTAATGTACCTGGAATGATAGTCCCCAAAAATAAGTTCACTAGGCCAGCCTGAACTACAAAGCGAGACCCTGTCTCAAAAAATAATAATAAGTTCACTGTCTGTTTTAGAGGACAGACTCTCAAACCAGGTTAGAAATCTACCTAGATGCTATATAAATGACACATACCTGGACTACATTTTCAAGGACAAGCTGGAGATGATGGGATGGAAAAGCATATTCCAAATAATAATTTCTTTAAAAAGTACAAGTTTATTTGTTCCTCACATTATTGTGCCTGCCACAGGGCCTTTGCTCCAGCTTCTTGTTCAGCCTTGAATTTTCTTCTCCCAGATCTTAACCTCGGGGGTCAGGGCTTGGTACATAGTACTGTTGACTGCATGCTGTGAAGTTCCACGAGTGTGTGCACTTGTAGCAGGGCGGGATGCAGAATTAGAGGCAAGAGAACAAAAACAAGTACGGATGGAAATGCACCTGTAATAGACCACCCATGCTAGGAAGGGCTCCCCTGAGATGCGTGATCATAAAATTCACCCAAAGAAACTGGAGGCAACTGGAGACGCTAGTATGGGACATGGAAAAGGAAGAGTGACAGAAAGGAAGTCATGAGTAGAATGGGAAGGAAAGAGAATGAAACCCAAAGTATTTATTCAGCATTTACCAAGTGCCCATAACTGCTCAGCATGCTGGACTGTGCATTTGTGTCTTATCCAACATAGATAGCTGAAAGGAGAACAGGGCTGTTTGGGGTCACTGTTTCAGAGATGTTGGCCCTCAGCCAACCAGCTCCAGGGAACACACATCACAGGCAAAGAGCTCGACCATGGAGGCCAGAAATAGAGATAGTTAGCAAAGGAGCCAGACTGGGAGAAAGGCTGGGAGCGGGGTTACCATTCAAATCCACGCCCCAGCAACCTAGCTCCTCCCACTAGGCCCCACCTCCTCAGACCTGTCAGCCATGGACTGGTCAGTGGGCTGACCTCATCATCTTCCCAAAGCTCCACCTCTGAACACACCAGTCTTTGGGGGAGCCATCATTGACCTCAACAGCGGCATTCCTTACAACAAAGAGCCCAGAGTGTCGCGCTGGGCTGGGGCTGAACAGGGTGGAAGTGATGATCTTGAAAACTAAGGGGAACCGGAAGGGTGACATGAAATTACCAGGGAATTTTGGTACTAAAGGATGCACGGAGATAGGAAAATAATGACTGATCTTGGCTTGATATCTTTTCTATTCTGTCTCCTTTATACTGGAAAGATGCAGGCATACTGTCAACTGTATACTTTTCAGATCTGTGTTACTGATCACATAACAGCTTGCTACTCTGATCCACAACTAGGGAGAGACTGAGTCCTAGCCATCAGTGTTAGCACTGTTATATTTCATGATTACATTTACAACCAGCCAAAAATTGTTTTAAAAGACTTAAATAGGTATCTCATCTTATGATTCGGGTCTTTTGTCCAAAAAAAAAAAAATCTCACTACTCCCACACATGTGCCTGCTGAGACACATGACGCCATGCTAGAAACACAATAGAAAGTACATCAGCATCTTATCCACCATCCCAAACGGGGCTTTTTGAAAACCCCACCACGGAGACTGGAGTCACTTTCCCTGTGTGCATAGACTTCTGCTGTCTGCTGTTTTCATTTGTCAGGTTTCCTCCCAATCCTCTTGAAGCACTGTTTTTAGTCCTCCTAACGGAATATCAGCAATTTCTGGGAGCAAGAGGAAAACTCTCTGCCTAACGACCAAAACAAGAGTGATAGAATTACTTAATTGAAGCTCTGTAGCTTGTAATGTAATGCATATTAGGTACCGTTCATTGTGAAAAGAAAGAAGCAGAACAGAGTCATTTTCAGCTTTCCATCTCCTCTCGGTTCTTTCCTGTGTTTTGGTTTCTTAAGCTCACACAGTCCATAAGAGAGTCCCTCCTCAAATCTGTACTAACCAACGAGTGACAGGACAGGAAGGGGGACATAAGCAACACAGAAGCACGTAAAAGCTTTGCATAGGAACCAGGGATTTAACTCAGTGGTTCCGGCTCCTGCCTCACAAGTACAAGGTCCCAAGTTTGATCCCTGGTACTAAAAAAAAAGCTTTGCATATAGATTAAGAGTATTATAACCCGTACGATTTGTATAGCTTATGAAATTGCTGTCATGGCTTCATTCACCTGTGAGCATCATAGCAAAGCTGCTGCTGAGGAACACAGCGCTGTGTGAAGGGAACGTCATCCACACACTTGTCGGTTTGCGAGTGTGGCTGACTTTGGACCCACTCTTTTTTGGCCCTAGAATGTACAAGTTCACATAAGTTTGACTGATGGTCTGGGAAATGTCTAGTGCAGCTAAGTCATGTGGGACAAAGACAGACTCAAATCACCTGCACAGCTAGGTGGCGGCACTTGCTCTGGGCCTGGGAAGATCTGTCACTTGGAAGATCCTGAGGTTGAGTTCCTACTCTGAAGGCCTCTCCACCCTCCTCACACCAAACACATAGCTCCATTTATTCAAGATAAGAATAGTGGTAGTTGAAACATAGAAGGGACAGTTTAGAAGGTTTTATCTCATTCAGAGCTGATGATTGACACATTAAGATTTTTTTTATTAGTACATTTTATTGGTACATTATATATACACATCACAATTACACTCCACATTGAGAATTTGTACCAGAATATGACACAACTTCATTCTCATTTCCCCCTCCCCCACCCACCCTACCTCCTCCCGCCCTTATACATACATTGTTTCCTTTT
>PVIC010058462.1:0-10394 GCA_004025085.1 Thryonomys swinderianus | reverse complement strand
AAAAAAAAGCAAATAAATAAATGCATTTTTAAAAGAACTAAATAACAAGACTCAGACCTGGATTCTCCGTCTAATCAGGAAGGTACATGGCGGCACTGGGACCGGAACTTGGGCAAGGCTCACACTGAGCAACTCAGCCCTATCTGAACGGTGCTTACATGCTGACTTCTCACGAGACCATCCCACAAGACTCAGGCTAGGAGTCTGAATCTGGGCAGTAAGTGCTGGGGTTGTGCTGGGTCTTACACAGAGGCCTAAGGCTCATATCAGGAAGATGATCCAAGGAAAAATCACTTTTTTTTTTTTTGAGACAGAGTCTCACTTTGTATTTCAGGCTGGCCCTGAGCTCACTCTGTAGTCCAGGCAAGCCTCAAACTCAGCAATCCTCCTGCCTCTGCCTCCCAAGTGCTGGGATTATAGGCGTGAGCCACCATGCCCAGCTATACAATACTTTTTAAAGTAAGGTTTTTGTTCTGATCTATTTCTACCCTATTTTAATCCCAGTTAATATCAGATATATGAGAAAAGAATAGAAGAATCTACATCTCAGATAATGCAAGACATCACAACATGACTCAGATTGATGCAGCCACCTTTTTTTCAGGATTCACCAAAAATCTAATATTTTGACAGTCAGCAATGTTTGCTGATGGGGGAAATGGCACCAATTCATCCACAGCAGGTTGGCTTTGTTTTGCTCTGCTTGTGACAGGGCTGGCTTGCTAAATTCACTCTGGCCTTCCTCTCACAATGTAGCAAAGCCTGGCCTCTGACTCATCGAATTCCCTGCTTCAGCACCCAAAATGCTGGGATTTCAGGAATCTGACATCTCATCCACATAAAGATACAGCTTTCTTAAAAGGAAAATTTTATAATTCTGATTTTCCTCGTCTCTGTCTTACCTCTCTACATTTTCTATCCTACTTGAGCAAATATTAGCTGTAGACAAACAGTAGGGAATCACAAAAGACATTCCAAGAAGAAGTAACAATGAGGTTTGCACAGTGCCCTGGGTCACCTGTGTCCAGGTTCCTATCTTCATTTGAAAAATCAAGGAACATTTACAACTTCTTGTCACTGACCAGGCCAGTTGTTTTTATCATTGGGTCCCAGGCATCAAGAACTCAGAATAGGGGGCTGCAATGAGTGAGACAGAGATTAAGAGATACTGGTTTTTCTAGAGAGAGCAGGGAGGCCCCCCACCCCGCAGTGGTGCTGGGAGAGCGAGCTTCTGGGTGCTCATGCAGCGGGTATAGTGGTGTTCTGTCTGAGCACTCTGCGAGATCCCAAGAGGCTTCTTTGTCAGCCTGTAGTTCTCAGAGGCATCACTGCCCCCCCCCTTCTCCCACCCAAGCTATTCTCAGATGCTGGCGCTCTGGAAGGTACAGTGGGGTACAAAGCAAAGCAAAGGGAACCTGTCAGAATCAACATTTTCTGGCTGGAAGGGACCTAAGAATTGTTCAGCTCAGGGGTCAGTGTCTCTTCCAAAGCTTTGTGGCTTGTTGGTTAAGAGACAAACAGGTGCCAAGAGATGTGTCACAGGATTGTATTCATCATCTCCCAGGAATGAATTTGTCTTTTGCATTTGTGAATACATGTCAGGCCTAGGAGTCTCAGGCTCTCAGCTCTCTGCTGGCTTCTCTGGCTGCACAGACAGAACTGCCCTGGGGAAGAAGCCCACGTGGTTACCAGGAACTAGAAAACGTCCTTGTTGTGGACTGGGGCTACACAATCCAGGCTCACTGAAAGGAGGTGAGTGCATCTTACCTCTTGTATGGAAGGCACACCGAAGATAGTATGTCTCTTGGTTTCTACGGGAAAACTAGTGACTGCTGCATTCCAGAGCCAAGATATGATCTAAGCCTCTTGTAAAAATGCAGGAAAACAAAAAAAAAATAAAAACTAGTTTCTCATTAAGTCTGTCTCCTATTGTGAAGTTTAACCTCATAGACTTCACTTGTAAAAGTTTGACCTATTCTGTATTTTTCATATTTTTTTCCACTGTTATTGTTCTTCCAAATGACACTCACCTTTTGCTTTGGTAATAAAATGGCTTAACCATGGAGACTGTTGAGCATGTCCAGTAGAGGCATACCTCTTCTGGGTCCCCCTAAATTGTGAAATGTATTTATTTATCTTTATTCCTCATCAACCCTCCAACAGGTATTAGGGGTGGTCTAATCAACCACTGGCTCTAAACTACAAAGGTGCGAATGAACTGTACTGGCATCTCCTCTGCCTGCTGACATCTCTTTCTTTCCTTCTTTCTTTCTTCCTTCCTTCCTTCCTTTCTTTCTTTCTTTTTTTTTTTTTTTTTTTTTTTTTTTTTTTTTTTTTTTTTTTTTTTTTTTTTTTTTTTTGCAGTACTGGGGATCAAACTCAGGCCCTTGTGCATCCATGGTTGGTGTGGTACCACTTGAACTAAATCCCTGACCCTTTTTTTTTTACTTTCTTTTTTTTCCCCCTGCTGGCCTCTCTGATCCACTTAGTGCTCTGATGGTGACCTTCTTTGTTCCTGTGCACTGAAGACAGAGATGCACTTTCACAGAAGCAATGCACAGCGAGAGCCCAGGAACCAGGCTGATGGAAGACTACTCCTTCTTGCCCTCTGAAATAGTTCAAACTCTGCAACTTGAACTTGTTCCAGTTTGCCTCCTATGTCCTGGCTACTCCCGTCCATGAGAACTACTGTGAAATCTCTGGGTCCCCTCCTATCACCTCCTGACTAGCCCGTGCTGTTTCTTGTGACCTTGGTTGACCTGCATTACCCTCTTTTTATGAAAAGTGAAAGTTAAGAAACTACTCTGTGTAAGGCACTTATGTGCATATTTGTCATTTTATCTTACCTGATTACAACAAATATCACAGGCACAGGAACTGGACAACAGGGCCACACCCAGAGCCAGAGAAAACAGCAGGAAAATTCTCCACAGCCTTTCCCTGCTCTGATATCACAAGCACAGAGCCTCCCTCTACTGGTGGAAAGCTCTCCATCTCACTTCCATGACATCGGAAACACATTCTGAGAAACTAGCAATGTAAGTCTGGGGAACCATCCTTCATGTGTGTGCCTGTCCCTGCCATCTCCCTGAGGCATTGTGGTCTGAGTACTTTAGGGGATCCCCCCCATACAATCAGGGTGTAGAGTACTACACATGATAGGGCAGCCACAGAAACTCACACCTTCTTCCCTGGGGGAAATATGCCCAGTTCCAGAGGGGTTTTAAGTTTGATACATACATTTCACAGAAGGCCCTAACAAGGCCACTGAGGTAATGGACACAATCGAGCTCTCACAATGCAGTACGTATCCTCAAGGAATGTCTGGGCCAGTGAAACAGAACTGCTCCAGGGCCAAGTAGATGTCCTATAAAAGCTGCTTGATGAGGTAGTAGGACAGCTCATCTGGGGTTGATGAGGCTGAGGAGAGATGCTTTAGTGTGGAAGGGAAATCATAGGGCAGCACCTCTGAACCCTGAGGCTATCCAGTTCATTCAGGGATCTGGGAAGGGGAGAGCCTGCTGGTAGGTTTGGGAAGGAGGATGGCACTCCTCATTAGCTCAAGGTTAACATCACCCACAACAGAAGGATGGTGGTCACTTTGGGGTGAGAATGGTGTGTCCATAACCTGTGCTTTTAGGACTTGGTAGGTACGGCCCAGTTTTCCCTGAAAGGATGTTGCTGTCACATACTCCACCCATTTGTTAGCATCCACTGGGACCTGTACCTCGTATGTGGTTGGTGCTATATAGTCAGGAGTAGAATATCAGGGTGGCCACTTGCTCTGTTATGATGCCTGCATGTCCCTTGCTGAGTCTCAGCTTGCTCTACCCCATAACCCTCCTCCTTCATGCCCGAACATGGCCATGGCTCATATTCTAAGGGACTTAGAATATTTTGTTTTCTGCCAGAGCTCATCATCCCTGACTCTGGACTCAAAGGAAGGTGCCTCTCTTGGATGTCTTTCAGGGAGAAAGTCACCTTTCTGCTGCTCTTTTCTTATCCTCTGGATAAACCCATTCTAGTAGGTCAAAGTGCTCCTGGTCCTGCCAGATCATCTGCTGTGTGCTGTCACTGGAAAGAAATAACAAATAAGCAGCATTTTTCTGCAAAGCACAAATTTACTAAGTACTTGCTCCTCTGTGGATCTTTTACTTGTGCCATATTTGGCATCTGCCACCACATTTGTGAAAATTAGAGGAAGAAGAGAGGGAAGAAGGGAGGTGAAAGGACAGAGGAAGGGAGGGAACTCAAGTTCAGCAGCGACCTCAGGTTGAGAGCATGGACTTGGGCCTATCTGGAACTGGCTGTCTTGTTGATTTGTTGACTCACCACCACAGAATGCAAGGAAAGAATTATTATGATTGTTCTGTCCCACAAAGATGAAAAAGGCCTGTAAGTCTTGGCTGAATGGCTTGAGGTTGACAGCTGATGAGGTCTGGAGCTGGGATTTAAACCCAGGCTCTATGTCCACAGTGTGCATGCTCAGCTCTGGGTCTTGTGCCTCTCGTCAGAAATGGCAGCAGGAACCCTGGTTGCCCTGTGTGCTTGGCTCCAGGGACCTTTTCACTTGATCTTAGCCAAAAGGCCAAGAAGCGATCCAGGGACCTTTTCATGTTTTGCCAATGATTTTTTCCTGCAAACAAATGAGATTTAGTAAAAGCCTAGATCTGTGCCATTCTTTGAACCGGACTGTGGCCAAACCCATCTTGGTCTCTCTCTTCCCTGGCAGATGAAAAGAGGCCATGCCCCTTTAAGGGAAACCATAACAACGCACAGACGCAGGTGACTTAGGTGCCTTAGGTGATGCAGACCAATCATACAATGTTAAATGCTGTTTCTGCCCTTGTGTCCAATCATATCCTGCTGTGAACACTGCACCTGCCATCTCATCCAATCATATCCCAAGGCTCCCTATGTGAATACCGGTAACTTCCATAATATGGTAATTAATAAAGAAGAAGGTCCCCAACCACGCGGAGCTGGGTTGCTGTATTAATTCCACATCACCCTCCCAAGGCCGTGGGATTACAGAGACAGCATGGTAAGCGGACCAGGCCGGATTACACCTGACATGCAGGATTCCTAGATTAGAGTTATTCAACACATCTACTATTCTTCCAAGTGTCTGTTTAAAAGATGTGGGGGGTTTTTCCTAGTGACTAGAAACACCTGCCTTTCCTGTTGCTTTATGATAATTAATTGTCAGCTCTACTCTAATCTCAGTGACCACTCTTGTATATGACTGCACACCCAGAAGCCCAGCAAGAAGACCAGAGATACGCAGGTAGACCTTTTGAAAATGCCTAGTTACAGATGATGTTAAACATTGACTGCAGCAGCCAGGGACTGAGCTAAGTGGTTCTGGTGTCTGCCTGGCAAGCGCAAGGTACTGAGTTTGATCCCCAGTACTGTTACTGCAGAGGTAGTTGAAAGTACTTGAAAGACTCAGAACTTGGGTAAAAAAAGGAACTTTATTTGCTAGCAAAGGATTGGCCATGAGGGAAATGAGTCCCTTCTCCATAGACTGACCACCCACTGCAGTTTTTTCAACAGTTTTAAAGAAACAGGGAGGGGTAACATTGTGATTTACAATCACAGACTTTTTACAGATCTGCATGTCTGCTAGCAGGACCTTATCAGGGTCTAGCCAGTTTCCATGGTTAGAGGTAGTTATTTTTCAGGGAAGTGGTGAATCTAATGAGCAGAGAGAGGAGGCTGGAAATAAGGCCAGGAGGTTATCATTTGTTAAACACAGGTATACTGGGAGTCAGCAGGGAGGATCTTCTAGGAGAGGTTGATTAGCACAATAAAACAATTAAAGGAACCAGGGTAAATAAATGGCTACTTAAAGCATGGGCTACTATTATTTACAACTCTCTATTTTTGTGACATATTAAGAGGGAGCTGGTGCCAACTCAGGTCCCAGCTAATGCAATTAGGTTTCCTGTTGGCATTGTTGCAGTCAGGTTTCCTGTGACAATACCACATACCACATACCACAATGTCAGGCACAGTGGCTCATGCCTGTAATCCCAGCACTTGGGAGGTAGGGGCTGGAGGATTACAGTGAGTTCAGGGTTAGCCTGGGCTACATAGTGAGCTGAAGACCAGCCTGAACTACAAAGAGAGACCCTGTCTCTCTCTCTCTCTCTCTCTCTCTCTCTCACACACACACACACACACACACACACACAAAATTGGCTGCAGTCCTGAGGATCCTATATTCTTCCTACTCCCCACAGGGTCTCACCTAACCCAACAAATGAACCTAGTGTAAAAGTTGTTTTAGCTCATACCAGGGTTGTATGGATGTTTCAACATATGCAAATAAATAAGTATAATATACCATATAAACAGAAACCATGACAAAACCCACATGATCAGGAAAAAGCAAAGACTTCAGGACCTCACAGGAAATACTACAAACATTCAATAACTTGGACTTTATCTTATTCAAAAGTTTTTGCACAGCAAAAGAAACCATAACTAAGTGAAGAGACAACTCACAATGATGAAAAAAATATTTTACCAGCTATTCCTCAAAGGACTATTATCTAGAATATGTGAAGAGCTAAGAAAAAAAAAATCAGTCTCCCCCAAATTTAAAGACCCAATCCAAAAATGGACATCTGAAATAGACGCTTCTCAGATGAAGAAGTAGAAGTAGCTAATGGATATGAAAAATGTTCACCATCACTAATCATTCTAGAGTTGTAAATTAAAGCAATGCTGAGATTCCATCTCACTTCAGAAAGAATGGCTGCGATCAAGAAACCAACTAACAGGGCCGGAGATTTAGCTCAGTGGTTCCAGCGCCTGCCTCGCAAGTGCAAGGTCCTGAGTTCGATCCCAATGACCACATACAATGCTGGGCATGGTGACTCACGCCCACCAATCATGAATACCACATACCACAGTACTGGGCATGGTGGTTCATGCCTGTAATCCCAGCACTCGGGAGGCAGAGGCAGGAGGATTGCCGAGTTCCAGGCTTGCCTGGGTTACATAGTGAGCTCAGGGCCAGCCTGAACTACAAAGTGAGACTTTGTCTCAAAAAAAAAAAAAACTCTACAAGGGTGTGGAGTCAATCAGTGAATGGGCCCACCTTTTGCAAATTCATTTTAGTTCTTGTCTTTCAAAAAGGGACCTCCCTTCCTATCTATGCAACAATCTGGAGAATGCTGAAAACTGGGATTAGCTGGGTGGAGGCTCAGAAGCAGCACTGATTGGCAACCAGCATCTGAAAAAGAAGACAAGATCAGGAGTCAGTGAAAGTTTTGGGCAAGTGTCCAGTACCCTGAAGCCTGGAGCCTGGAGTGGCTGCCTGGCTTCCTGAGAGCCCCAAGACCTGGCCAACCTCATCCCCCTGATGAGTCACCCTGTCTGCCCTTAGCCAGTGTCCCATGTTGACCTACAACCCAGGATGCCATGAATGCTCCTTTGGCTATAGATTCAGATGAACAGAGGTAAGGTTGATTTGCCTCCAAATGCAGATGTGCATTTTTCGAAAATACTTTGATTTCTGGTGTGAAATTCCTTTTTTTTTTTTTTTTTTTTGAGACAGGGTCTCGCTTTGTACTTCAGGCTGGCTCTGAGCTCACTATGTAGTCCAGGCAAGCCTTGAACTCAGCAATCCTCCTGTCTCTGCCTCCCGAGTGCTGGGATTACAGGCGTGAGCCACCAAGCCCGGCAAAATTCCTATATTTTTCTTTTTGGGTGTTTGAGACCAGGTCTCTGTGTAGTTCACCTGGTCCTGAGAATACTCTATAGACCATGAGGGCCTCAAAGTCACAGCAAGACCTGCCTCAGCCCCTAAACCTGGGGTCACGTCTATGCTCCACCATACCTGCCCATAGACCTGGCATACCTGCCCATACCTCAGGCAGCTCCCTTTACTTTGGTAATTTTTTATTGCTTCGTGGAACTAGTATTTAAACCTAGGACCCTTGCACCGAGCTACATTTCCACTGAATTGTCATTTGTCTTTTGAAAGTTTCTCATGCAATCATCATGTGACCCAGGTTGAGCTCACAATTGTGATCTTGCTGCCTCAGCATCCCAAGGTGCTGGGGTTACAGGGTGATGCAGCTACTTTCAGCTTGCTTTTTATTTTTTTTAATTTTTTTTTTTGAGACAGGGTCTCTCTTTGTAGTTCAGGCTGGCCCTGAGCTCACTATGTAGCCCAGGCAAGCCTGGAACTCAGCAATCCTCCTGCCTCTGCCTCCCAAGTGCTGGGATGACAGGCTTGAGCCACCACGCTTGGCACTGTGGTATGTGGTATTGATGGCTGGTGGGCGTGAGTCACCACACCCACAATACCCACCAGATGTATCTGTGGAAGATATAACAGAAAGGAATCGTTAACAGCAACAGGGACTTCACTGCCACAGTGAGAGTTAAGAGTCAGACACATGATAAGCATTCTGAGCACATTATCAGCAAATTTAAATTTTAAAAATTTGTTGAGTTTTTTTGTTCGTAATTCAGACTAGGACAGCCTTGAACTCACCGTATAATCCAGGGCGGTCTTGAACTCAGCAATCCTCTTGACCCAGACCCCAGTGCCAGGATTAGAGGTGCGGCCACCACACCAGGCTGACATCAGTGAATTTGCGTGGGCAGCACCCAGTCAGTTCTGGCATTAACCTCACACGCCCACGACCTAGCCAGGGAGGGCTAAGGTGTCACCTGGACTTCCTGGTGAGGGAACCGAGGAGGCTAAGTCACCTGTCTAGGCCCCACAGCTCCCTGAGGGCCGGCAACAAGGGAGACAGCATGAGTACTGGTCGGTAAGGCCCAGCCCTCTCTGATTCTCCCCAGCCTCACCTCCTGGAGAGGGCCTCCCTCTCTGGGCCTTCCCTCGCCCACCTCCTGAGCGTCCCACCCTCAGCCCTTCCTCCTGCACCTTCAGCTTCCACCTGTATCTCTAAGAACCAAAGCCTGGGACTCCTGTCTGCCCTTGCTGGGTAGTGAGTGTGGGTTGACAGGGAGCCCCTGGGGAAGCGGGTGAGGGCTGGCAGAGCAGGGCGCTTGGCTGCCTTGGGATCTAGAGAGCTGAGTGTCCCGCAGAGGGCAGCATGCATTTCTGCAGCGTGGACGTACAGGAGGGGTCGGGGCTGGGGTGGGGTGGGCGGTGACAGTGGAGACAGTCACTGGAGAGAGGGGAAGAGGGCAGAGTAAGGGTTATGGCAGATTCTTAGGAAGCTGTGCAGACACCCTACTCTCCCTCTCCCAAGTCCTCCATCCAAGGTGACCATCACAGTAGAAATTCCCTCAAAGAATAAGTAAGGAACAGATACAATTGTGAGCCCCGTTCACAGATGAAGAAATGTGACTTTGAACAGTTTGGCCAAAGTCACACAAAGACGGTGACAGTCAACTGAATTCAGGTAACAGCTCTTTCCCAAGTTTCTGAAGTAACGCCCTTCTCTCTCTTGTGCTCTGCAAACATTTCCTGCTTATTTAGGCCTCATTTTCTGCACTCACCTCTTCTAAAACACTTCTTCAACCCAATCTTTAACTCCCCATCTTCACTAGATTCTGACTCATGTACAGTGGACCCTGAAATTCTTAGGAGTTTCATTCCTAGAGCACTTGAGAATTATGTAAAGCTGAAAATAGTAGATATGGTGTGAAAATGACTATTTTTTATAGTTTGTCTCTTAAATATGCTATTGTCCCACAGTTAATGTCATTTGATTTAAAGAGAGACTTTGTTAATATAATAAAGCCTTAGAAGGTACACAGCACTTTGGCTGTACCTTAAGGACCCGAGGGCTTTAAGAAGATCAAAAGTGAGAAGAACACGTGGGATAGCTACGTGCTGACAGCAAGCTGCTAGGATTCTGAAATGCTGGTTCTTCCAGAAATAAGAAATAAGACAGCAGCCAATCACCAGCAGGGAGAACTGAATAATGATCTCTGATTGGCTACTTACAAATCTGTTGCCACAGTTGCAGAGGATATTGCAGTTTCCATAAAACTGCCAGCAACGTGCTCGCTTCGGCAGCACATATACTAAAAACTGCCAGCATTCCCAAGAACAGTTATTAGTTAAGATCTCAAGGAAAAAATCCATGAATCACTGAGGCTGTGAATTCAGAACTCCGCTTTGGTGAGGGTACCATGTATTTTCATTCAACAGCACAATTCTCAGGCAGAGAAATTCCTAAGCCAGCTGCTCACATGTGGAGTGGTTACAAGAGTGAGTCTCCGCTTCCACTGCCAGGTGACAGATGACCCAGGGGACCTCAGGGGCATGCAGACAAACCACAACAGTCCCTGATCCTGCCAGCTCTGGGACAGGAGAGGAATCCAGGATGCTACAGTTATTTGAAATGAAAATTTGTGATATTTATTAATTTTCCTTGGACAGGTACATTGTGGGAAGT
>PVIC010058461.1:0-10375 GCA_004025085.1 Thryonomys swinderianus | reverse complement strand
GGGCCGGAGGGTTAGCTCAGTGGTTCCGGCACCTGCCTCGCAAGCGTAAGGACCTGAGTTCGATCCCCGGTTACCACATATAATGCTGGGCGTGGTGGCTCACGCCTGTAATCCCAGCACTCGGGAGGCAGAGACGGGAGGATTGCTGAGTTCGCGGCGGCTTGCCTGGGCACCATAGTGAGCTCAGGGCCAGCCTGAAGCAAGACCCTGTCTCCAAAAAAGCAAAAAAAAAAAAAAAAAAAGAATGATAGCTGCATATTGGTGAATGTATGCTGCTGAACTACACAATTAAAAATGATTAAGATGGGCCAGAGATTTAGCTCAGTGATTCCGGTGCCTGCCTCGCAAGCACAAGGTCCTGAGTTTGATCCCCGGTAACCACATACAGTGCTGGGCGTGGTGACTCACACCCACCAGCAATCAATACCACATACCACAGTGCCTGGCATGGTGGCTCACGCCTGTATCCCAGCACTCGGGAGGCAGAGACAGGAGGATTGCTGAGTTTGAGGCTTGCCTGTACTACATAGTGAGCTCAGGGCCAGCCTGAACTACAAAGCAAGACCCTGTCTCAAAAAAAAAAAAAAAAAAAAAAAAAGATTAAGATGGTCAGCCATGGTGGTACACAACTGTAATTTAGGTATTTGTGAGGTTGGGCCAAGAGGATTGCAAATTTGAACCCAGCCTGGCCAACCTAGCAAACACTTGTCTCCAAATTTTTTTAAGAAAAAATGGTAAACAGATCAGGAAGATGTGTAGCTCAGTGGTACAGCATTTACCTAGCATGTGCAAGGCCTTGGATTCAATCCCTAGTACTAGGAAGAAAGAAAGGAGGAAGAAATGAAGATGGTATTTTTATTTTACCATATGCTTAAAAACCACTTGTAATTTCTATTTTCCTGACATCAATGGTGAAAACTATGATTTCTGAATAACTAAAGTTAACTCTCCCTGAGCCAGGGATGCTGCTCAGTGGTGCAGATCCTGCCTGGCAAAACCAAGGCTCTGAGTAGATTCTTGATGCAAAAAAAAAAAAAGTTATCTGTCTCTGATTAGGAGTCTTCCTTTTTTTTTTTTTTTTTTTTTTTTTGCTTTTTGAGACAGGGTCTCGCATTGTAGTTCAGGCTGGCCCTGAGCTCACTATGATGCCCAGGCAAGCCGCGGCGAACTCAGCAATCCTCCTGTCTCTGCCTCCCAAGTGCTGGGATTACAGGCATGAGCCACCACGTCCGGCATTGAGTCTTACATTTTTGAGCTGAAAGCAAAGCTCGGTGTATAGCACTTACTCGCCGAGCATGTGTGTGGCCCAAATTTTCATTCCCAACCATACCTAAAAAAAAAAGAAGTTTACATTTTATCTTATTTGCAATTTTTTCATTTTGGATGGTCACCTAGTTCCGCTCTACTGCCAGCTTAGTGTGAAAGCCCTGGGTTCAACCATCAGTACCAAATTCAAAATACCACTGAACTGTACACTGTAGATGGGGAAATTACATGATATATGAATTACACCTTGGTAAAGTTATCAGAAAATAGTCCTTGGGTCGGGGATGTGCTCAATGGCACTGTACCTGCCTGGCAAGTTCAAAGTCCTAGATTCGATCTCTGGTACCAAAAAAAAAAAAAAATGTTAACACCAGGAGATTACTCATAATTCTGTCACCCAACTATTTGCTTTTTTATATTAGTGCTTCTACCGCACTTTATTCAACTAGCACACGCACTGTTAAAGCATGTGGTTTGCTACCATGCTCCCCTCTAAGGTAGAAATCTCCACCTGCAGGCCAGATGGAGTGTTCCAAGGATCAGAGCTCTTTGTAATGTAGGTGAGTAACAGCCACAGAGACCAAAGTAAATCTCAGCAGCAATACTTCAGGTGACCACAAAAGGGCGGTGCTGTCCCCTTAACATGTTCCTCTGCCTTTGGTACAATTAAATGGGGAAAGATGATTTCAGAACAAGAATTTGGCCACTTTTCCATATTGGGAATTAAAAAGAATTCCCCCAAAATGTTGTATTTATGAAAAATATTAGCCAAATACAATTAATAAATTGAGTAAAGTGGTGAATTCAGCCTTTAAAAATTTTTTTTGTTCTCAAAATTGTTTATAATGTGCATAAATTGAGAGTGGGAAAGCACTCAAAAGGATACAATGCATTTTATAATTTCTTCTCTTAACTCTATAACTCAGAAAAAACAAGGGTCCCATTCTCTCTCTTTTTTTTTTTTTTTTTTTTGAGACAGGGTCTCACTTTGTAGATCAGGCTGGTTCTGAGCTCACTACGTAGTCCAGGCAAGTCTCAAACTAACAGCAATCCTCCTGTGTCTGCTTCCTAAGTGCTGGAGTCACACGTGTGAGCCCCCACACCTAGCATTATGGTGTACGGTACTAATTGCTGGGATCCAGGGACTGAACTCAGGACCTTGCACATGGGAAGCAGACACCAGAACCACAGAGCTAAATCCCTGCCCCCTGCCCTTTTTTTTTTTTTTTTTTTTTTTGAGACAGGGTCTCCCTTTGTAATTCAGGCTGGCCCTCAGCTCACTATGTTGCCCAGGCAAGCCTTGAACTCAGCAATCCTCCTGTCTCTGCCTCCCAAGTGCTGGGATTACAGGCATGAGCCACCATGCCCCGCATTGTGGTATGTGGTATTCATTGCTGGTGGGCTTGAGTCACCACGCCCAGCACTGTATGTGGTTACTGGGGATCGAACTCAGGACCTTGCACTTGCGAGGCAGGCGCAGGAACCACTGAGCTAAATCTCCGGCCCTGCCCCTTTTTTTTTAGTACTGGGGATTGAACTCCTACCCTTGTGAGGTACCACTTGAGCTAAATCCCTGGCCCCTAAGGGTTTTGTTTTTTGTTTTTTTTGTGTGTGTGGAGCTGGTTTCGAACTCTGGCCCTTGTGCTTCCAAGGTAGGCGCGGTAGCACTTGAGCTAAATCCCCGGCCAAGGGTCCCATTCTTATTGCAATGTAGTTTGCATAGTTACAAAATATCAGCCATGGCTTAGGGATTTAACTCAAGTGGCACCAAGCCTACCAAGCAAGCACAGGGCCTTGGATCCCAGATATTACAAACAAACAAAAACCTCCAAACAAACAAGTCATTTACGAAAACAGAAGAAGCCTGAGATAAGATGCTCCCTAGTGGTCAAGGTCATCCTTGCCAGCCTTAAGGCCTGTGAGCACCACGGTTTCTGAGAATCCAACTTAGGGCTTTCCTTCCAGGCAGATGCTGAGCCTTGGAGCTAATCCCCAGGCCCAGAGCCTCCCATTCTAATTAGGCCAACAACTTAGCTCAGCAATTTAGTGGAACCATCTCAAAGTGAAAAATAAAAAGGGCTGGGGCTGTCACTCAGTACAACGGTCCTAGGGTTCAATCTTCAGTAACACATATGAAAAATCAAAAGAACCATGACTTCAGCATTCCTGCTATCAAAGACTAATGATATGCAGGGTACAACGCTAAGTCTTAGCATTAATTATTTCATGATGTCGTTATCTTCCAAGTAGTGCATGATGTCATTCTCTTCTAAGTAGCCTCATCAATTAAACTGTTCTTCATTTTGGAGAGGAAGGATCCAGGGCTCAGTCCCAGTTTCCTGTGATCCAGAGCCAGTCCAGTGAGGACAGCCACTACTCAAACCTCTTGTGTATGTCTTTGGGCTTAAGCTCTATTTTTTTTTTAAATGTTCATAGCAGCTTTATTCATAATAGTCCAAAACTAAGGCCAGGCATGGTGGCACATGTCTATAATCCTAATATTCAGGAAGACTGCCATGAGTTTGAGGCTAGCCTGGACTAGTCAGAAAGAGAAACTACAGTGACAGCAGATCAGTGATGGGCCAAGTGCTGGCAGTGGAGAGAGGCTGGGTACCAGGGGGCATGAGGGAACTTTCTGGGATAGCAGAGATATTTGATTTATGCTGGTGGCTATACTACTAAATACATGTTAAAATAAATCAAAGTGTACAGATAATAGTGAACCTTATTGCAGTAAAGTATAAAGCAGACTTTTAGAAGTATAATGAAGGCTTTTCTTTGACTACCACTCCAAAACCCATTTCCTTCACTCCTTCAGATGACCCTTTTGCATCCTCCACGGTCCTATCAGGTGAACACTAACTACTAGTGCAAATGGATTCTACTTTGACTTCTTATTCTATATTCTCTCAAACCTGTGAAGGGGGAAAAAAATCAGTACCTTTATATTACCTTACACTATGTCCCCACCCACAAATTCATACAACTCTGTACACTGCTCTGTATCATTCTTCTTTTTTTTTTTTCTCTGTCTCTTCTAATTCCTGCTAGTGCTCCAGTCTGGCCATACACCAGTTTGGCCACCTCCACATCACTCAACCACATCTAGTGTTTGGAGTGTGTGAAGTCTCAGGAATACAATGGAATTCAAAAATGGACTAGTTCCTAGTGCCTTGCGGTGAGTGGATGGGGGACATTGTCAGTAACAATATTAGGAGCTGGCCATGGTGGCTTGTTATCCCAGCACTTGGGAGGCTGAGGCAAAAGGATCACCACAAATTTGAGGCCAGCCTGGGGCCAGAGATTTAGCTCAGTGGTTCCGGCGCCTGCCTCGCAGGCGCAAGGTCCTGAGTTCCATCCCCGTAACCACATAGAATGCTGGGCGTGGTGACTCACGCCCACCAGCAATCAATACCACATACCACAGTGCCTGGTGTGGTGGCTCAGGCCTGTAATCCCAGCACTTGGCAGGCAGAGACAGGAGGATTGCTGAGTTCACGGCGGCTTGCCTGGGCACCATAGTGAGCTCAGGGCCAGCCTGAACTACAAAGTGAGACCCTGTCTCAAAAAAAAAAAAAAAATTTGAGGCCAGCCTGAAGTACACACTGAGATCTAGTTTCAAAAAATAAACAAATCCTCACAACAGTAATTATGAAATCATAACTATGAAAAGAGGTTATAATGCTTCAAACCTCTGTAATCAGAAAATCTATTTGGCTAGCTTTCAAAAATAATATTCAGGGCCAGAGATTTACCTCAGTGGTTCTGGCACCTGCCTAGCAAGTGCAAGGTCCCTGGTTCAATCCTGGTAACCACATACAATACAGATCTGGTGACTCATGGGCACCAGCAATCAGTACCACATGCCACAATGCCAGGTGTGGTGGTTCACACCTGTAATCCCAGCACTCGGGAGGCAGAGACAGGAGGATTGCTGAGTTCCAGGCTTGCCTGGGCTACATAGTGAGCTCAGGGCCAGCCTGAACTACAAAGCGAGACCCTGTCTCAAAAATAAAAAGCAGATTTCACAGATTTCACAACCGAAATTACAGCTGAGGTCCTAGAGAGGGATTTAAAAATCAAGACTTTTAACAAATACTATATAAGGCCCATATTCTATGGACTGCATTTGCAAACACTGGACTAGAGGCCCCTGAGAGGTGTCCAAAGGATCTGGCTAATCTGAGACAATCTGAAGTCCTTTCTGCTAAGATTTCTATGTATTACCACCTTTCATCTACACTGCTATATGGGTTTCCCCATGGTGTGTTGTCACTCACATCTGTTTGGGCAAGTCATAGGTTCATCCATTTTGAAATTATCCTTTAAGCAGGTGTGGTAGAGCAGGTTTGAAATCCTAGCACTCTGGGAGGGTGAGGCAGGAGAATATGTTCAAACTAGCCGGGGCAACTTCTGACTTAGTGAGACCCTGTCTCAAAGTGGAAAATAAAAAAAGGGCTTAGGACATAGTTCAGTGTGAAGGTCCTGAATTCAGTCCCCAATAGCCCTTCCCCAACACACATGAAGAAAAGAGAAAGAAAGAATCATTTAACAATTTATAATTTTTTTTTAATCCTCCTGCCTCTGCTTCCCAAGTGCTGGGATTACAGCCACCACGCCCAGCAAAAAATTTAATGAACCCTGGAGTACTGAAAGGATCTCAAGAATGAAGGAATTTGCCAGGTAGTTATAGATGCTCCCTGTGATATCTAGTAGAGAGAGCTTCTTTAAGCTAATATGAAAACAGACTTTAAAAGGTCTAAACTAAACCACGCATGGGAGTGCACAGAAAGCTGGGGCAAAGTTCGAGGTCAGCCTAGGAAACTTAGTGAGACTCTGTCTCAAAAAAACCCTAGCACTGGACCGGAAGGTTAGCTCAGTGGTTCCGGCGCCTGCCTCCCAAGTGCAAGGTCCTGAGTTCGATCCCGGTAACCACATACAATGCTGGGCATGAGTCTCCCAGCAATCAATGCAACACACCACAGTGCCAAGCATGGTGGCTCACACCTATAATCCCAGCACTCAAGAGGCAGAGACAGGAGGATTGCTGAGTTCAAGGCTTGCCTGGGCTACATAGTGAGCCCACAGCCAGCCCGAACTACAAAGTGAGACCCTGTCTCAAAAAAAAAAACACAAAAAAAACCCCTAGTACCTCTAGGTTTTGGTCCTCTACTACTAAAAAAAGCCAAATCTATGAGGACTTCCAGCAAAACAAACTCTGTAGGTCTGTGCAGTAACTAACATTACGGTGCATCTATGTAACTATTAGATCAATCTTTTTTTAGGAGATCCAGTATCTTTCTTTCCTATTTATTTTTTTAAAATTTTTGAGACAGGGGCCGGAGATTTAGCTCAGTGGTCCTGGCACCTGCCTCACAAGTGCAAGGTCCTGAGTTTGATCTCTGGTAACCACATACAATGCTGGATGTGGTGATTCACGCCCACCAGCAATCAATACCACACACTACAGTGCCAGGCGTGGTGGCTCACGCCTGTAATCCCAGTACTCAGGAGCCAGAGACAGGAGAATTGCTGAGTTCGAGGCTTGCCTGGGCTACATAGTGAGCTCAGGGCCAGCCTGAACTACAAAGTGAGACCCTGTCTCAAAAAGCAAAAAAAAAAAAGGGGTTGCTGGGCATGGTGGCTCACACCTGTAATCCCAGCACTCAGGAGGCACAGACAGGAGAATTGCTGAGTTTGAGGCTTGCCTGGGCTACATAGTGAGCTCAAGGCCAGCCTGAACTACAAAGCGAGACTCTGTCTCAAAAAACAAAATTTTTTTTTGAGGCAGGGTCTTACTTTATAGCTCAGAGTGGGCTCAAACTCGTAATCTTTGTGCCTTACCTTCCTGAGTGCTTGTATTATAGCTGTCTTTGATGGTTCAACCAAATGGAAAATATGTGCTTCACAGAAAAACCATTCACTATTTTAACCTATATTATCTGATTCTATTCTTTCATTAACTTTGAGGGGTTTTTTTTCTTTTCTTTTTTTTGCTTTTTGGAGACAGGGTCTCGCTTTGTAGTTCAGGCTGGCCCTGAGCTCACTATGGTGCCCAGGCAAGCTGCCGTGAACTCAGCAATCCTCCTGTCTCTACCTCCTGAGTGCTGGGATTACAGGCGTGAGCCACCATGCCCAGCATTGTGGTATGTGGTGTTGATTGTTGGTGGGCGTGTCTCCACACCCAGCATATGTGGTTACCGGGAATCGAACTCAGGTCCTTGGGCTTGCGAGGCAGGCGCCAGAACCACTGAGCTAACCCTCCGGCCCTTTTTTTTTCTTTTTTTGAGACAGAGTCTCGCTTTGTAGTTCTGGCTGGCTCTGAGCTCACTATGTAGCCTAGGCAAGCTTTGAACTCATCAATCCTCCTCTGCCTCCCAAGTGCTGGGATTACAGGTGTGAGCCACCACGCCCGGCACTGTGGTATGCTGTATTGATTGCTGGTGGGTGTAAGTCTCCATGCCCAGCATTGTATGTAGTTACTGGGGATCGAACTCAGGGCCTTGCGCTTGTGAGACAGGCGCCGGAAGCACTGAGTTAACCCTCCGGCCCAACTTTGAGTTATTTTTTACAACTACATAAATTATAGATAAGTAGAATAAAAAAAAAATTCTAGTGTTTATACAAGTAAATAAACTTTCTCCTCCTGTGTGAATAAAAATATGTAAATGAATTCTCCCAATGTGAAAGGAATCAGTTTTACCTCCACCTGTATATTAATTTCAATATTCCTGTCCATCTATTTTCTGGAAACTTCTTGGATTCTTTTTTTTTTTTTTTTTTTTTTTTTTTTTTTTTTTTTTTTTTTTTTTTTTTTTTTTTTTTTTTTTTTTTTTTTTTTTTTTTTTTTTTTTTTTTTTTTTTTTTTTTTTTTTTTTTTTTTTTTTACTTCTTGGATTCTTTTGCACACTGGCTATATGATATCTGACTGGTTCTGCAGCAATAGGTTAAGTAAAACCTTTAACATGTATTTACTGTATATTATATTAATAGTTTTATTTCCTTCAGTTTGGTCTAAGGCACTGTTTTTTTTCAAATCATTGTTTATTGGTTCTAAAATCAATAGGTTCCAGTCTTTAATTTTAAAAATTACATAGGAATTCAACTTGCACTGCTGTAATATAAATAAACACTATTTCATGAAACTTTTTTTTTTTTTTGATACAGGGTCTCACTTTGTAGTTCAGACTGGCCCTGAGCTCACTCTGTAGCCCAGACAAACCTCAAACTCAGCAATCCCCCTGCCTCTGCGTCCTGAGTGCTAGGAGTACAGGTGTGAGCCACCACACCCACCATTGTGGTACAGGTACTGACTGCTGATGGGTGCGAGTCACCACACCCGGTATTGTATGTGGTTACCAGGGATCCAACCAAGGACCCTGTGCTTGCTAGGCAGGTGCCAGAACCACTGAGCTAAATCTCTGGCCACAATTTCAAAGTACTTTTGACTTTGCTCATTGTTTTGAGAAGTAATGTGTTCATTTCGTAATATTCAACTTTCACTCAACAAAGACTTGTTGAATCAACAGAGTATTTTTCAGTCAGGCCGATGTAAGTAGGGTGATCAAGAATCTCAAAGAATCCAGATGTAGTGGTACACACCTACAACCGCAGCAAACACTCTGGGAGGTTTGCGCTCAACATGGGGAACTTAGTGACTTAGTGAGACTCTATCTCAAAAAAAAATTTTTTTTTTTTTTGAGACAGGGTCTCGCTTTGTAGTTCAGGCTGGCTCTGAGCTCACTATGTAGCCTAGGCAAGCCTCGAACTCAGCAATCCTCCTGTCTCTGCCTCCCGAGTGCTGGGATTACAGGCGTAAGCCACCACGCCCAGCACTGTGGTATGCGGTATTGATTGCTGGTGGGCGTGAGTCTCCACGTCCAGCATTGTATGTGGTTACCGGGATCTAACTCAGGACCTTGCGCTTGCGAGGCAGGCGCTGGAACCACTGAGCTAACCCTCCGGCCCCCTATCTCAAAATTTAAAAAAAAATCTTAAAGGACTGGAGATGTAGCTTAGTGCAAGGTTCTGAGTTCAATGTCTGTTATCTCTCTCTCTCTCTCTCATACACACACACACAACCCAAATGATTCTCAGAGTTTATTGTTCATCACTCCCTCATCCTCTATGCTCTCCCTCAGGGTTGAGACACAGAGTACACTGAATGTGGAACTACAACTGCCAGCTTGGCACTGCTATCCTGCTAGTGGTCACAAAGGGCTCAGCATAGGCCCAAGAGCCTCACATTGTTAAGAACTCTCTGGAGCCTCTCAAGGTACCCTGGGTCCAGACTCTTAACTGCTGAAGTCCTGAAAGACAGGAGCTTCTCTTAGCAGTTGACAGTGGAACAAAAGAATTACCTTCATCTACACCAGAGAACTACATCATCACCATCTACCCACCCTGGCTCCGGGGCTTGGGCTTGATGGGCAGACCTGGGACAAATCTTGCAATTCCTCCGGCTGCTTTCACCTGTGAAGGAGGAAAAGTGGCAAATAAGATACTGTAATATTTTTCTATTAACTGTAAATCACTACTCAAATTCTTTGTGCAGGAGCTTGAGCATTGCAAGAGAGTGGAGGGAAGGCCCTGCTAAGAACCTCCTGGATGATCCCAATGGTTACCCTATCAGTGAATCAGGAGGTTTATGGGGTGCTTTGCCTGCCTCACGACCCTCCTGTGACTACACACAGACACAGATGCACACAGCACAGTCATCCTCCTGGGATTTTATGCACAAACTGTATGCATGCAACATTGCTACTGACAGAGTTTGAAGGTGCTGGTGATCCTCTCAAAAGTTAAGATTTGGGCCGGAGGGTTAGCTCAGTGGTTCCGGCGCCTGCCTCACAAACGCAAGGTCCTGAGTTCGATCCCCGGTTACCACATATAATGCTGGACGTGGAGACACGCCCACCAACAATCAACGCCGCATACCACAATGCCGGACGTGGTGGCTCACGCCTGTTATCCCAGCACTCGGGAGGCAGAGACAGGAGGATTGCTAAGTTCGCGGCGGCTTGCCTGGGCACCATAGTGAGCTCAGGCCAGCCTGAACTACAAAGCGAGACCCTGTCTCAAAAAAAGCAAAAAAAAAAAAAAAAAAAAA
>PVIC010058460.1:0-10370 GCA_004025085.1 Thryonomys swinderianus | reverse complement strand
GTGAGCCACAATGCCTGGCCATGCTAAGTTTGTAAAGAAGGGGCCATTACTAAATACTTGGCCAGGAATCAGCAGGATACTTCTAGAAGTTTTTTTTTTTGAGACAGGGTCTTGCTTTGTAGTTCAGGCTGGCCCTGAGCTCACTATGAAGCCCAGGCAAGCCTCGAACTCAGCAATCCTCCTGCCTCTGCCTCCCAAGTGCTGGGATTACAGGCGTAAACCACCACACCGGCACTGTGGTATGTGGTATTGATGGCTGGTGGGCGTGACTCACCACACCCAGCAGTCTATGTGATTACCGGGATCAAATTCAGGACCTTGAGTTTGTGAGGCAGGCGCCGGAACCACTGAGCTAAATCTCCGGCCCCACTTCTAGAAGTTTTGACATGGTAAACTTAGCAGTAAGCAGGCAATTTCATTATTAATTTAAAAAATGTGTTTCTGTGTGTCTGCTTCATTATGACTTAACTGAGAAAGCTTTACAGTGTTACCTTGTCTTATTGTTGATATAGCAGAGTTTATTGGCTCCAACTTTGAAAGATCTCCTTGTTCCTTCCCATCGTGACACATCCAGTGGGAAATCTTTGTAGGTGGAACTCGGTGATCATTTTCCTCTCTGGGTCTGCTGAGGATTCCCCAAAGCTCCAGGCAGCTGCCTGGCCTCTCATCTCAATGTTTATCTGTGAGCGTGGAGGACACCTCACCTTGTGATCTCTGAGTCATCCTCCAGAGACTGTCAGAGGCTCTGCCGGGCCCCACTTCCTCCCGTTGGGCTTTCCCAAGAGCGCCCTGCCCTGTCCCTTGTCCTCGCAGGATGCTCCCGGAGGCTCCAAGTTCCGCCTCGCACTCATCTCTTGCAGGAAGACAAGGAACTGGGGCAAAAGGCGACTTCTGCGGGAGGGCGCCCTGAGTGTCCTGCGCACCCCTCCACGAAGCCTACCTCGGCCAAGTCAGAGTCTCCGTGGACTGCGTCTTCACACAGACTCCTGTGTCACATGTGCCATCACGCACACCAGCTGCCTCCTCCGTCCTCGAATCCTCCGGATCCCGGGAGAACAAGCTGTTGGAGGCAGCTGAGGATTTTACTCGGCTGACGGGCTGCCTGTGGTTGTGAGGAGCTACAGGGGCTTCTCTGGCTTTCAAATCATTGCCGAGCTCTTGACGCTCTCGTCACTGTGCTGCCTCTTGTCTTTCAGGATCATTTCTTCTTCCTCTATGCGGTGTTTCCTACCCTCGCATTGTCCATCTCTGCTATTAATTACCAGTAGACATTCTTCAGGGAAACTATGATGACATGCTAAAACCCAGGACGTTGAACACACAGAGAAAACTACCCTAGTAACCTCGTTTGTGTTGTACTTGTTTACGAGATGAAGCAATCGCTAATGGTGCAGGGACTGCACTTGAAGATAAGATTGTCAGCCTTGAGAAGCAACCAGTCTTGCGGCTTACTGCAAGGGACTTAAGGCAGATCAAGTGCTTGGAGTTACAAGCTGGCACATTCTTGATAAAAAAAGCTGGAAGTTGGAACTGTGTCAAGAAATTGGTGAAGAGAAGAAAACAAATAGCATTCCTGAGGCTGTACAAAAGACCAGAGAGGCTGGGCTTGTAGAGAAAACATCCAGAGATGAGCCCGTAGCACCCACCGCTTGCTCCAAAGCACTCCTCAGGAGCCTCCCTGTATCAGCTTTCCTGTTGTTGAGACACCCACAACTTCAGGAAGGAGAGGTCTGATCGAACTTCGGTTTGGGGAGACTCAGTCAGGGTGGGCTGAGTCCCAGGCAGAGTCATCGTGGCAGAAGGCATGGCGAGGCGAAGGCGCTCAGTTCCTGATGGTGGGAAGCACGGCAGGAAACAGAGCCAGAGAGGAAGGGACAGGGACCTGAGCTAGTGTCCAGGCTTCTGTGACCCATCCAGACACACCCAGGAGAATGTTTCAGTCTGCTCAGTGTTTCTTACTCCAGAGAAGCTGGTGAATCAGGACTAAATGGCCGTACTCCCCATGGGTGTGGTAGGAAGGGACACGTCCCTAACAGGGACAGAGGGACAGAGGTGGCTGTCCTTCCATATGGCCATCCATGGTGGATGGGGCCCATGCGATGGCCCCTCTCACCCAACTTGCTCTTTGCTGCGTCTGCAGATTCCCATGGGCGAACAGCGGAGCTTAGGCAGATATGAGCTGTTTAGATTAACCTGCTGTGGAGTCAGAAACAACTGTGTCCCAATCTCTGGACTGTTACTCATGAAACGTGCTTCAGGATGAGTTATCTGGCTTTCATAAATCTTAATATTTTCATTTCTAAAATAGAGACTATATCTGGATATATAAAGGTGTCTAACTAGAATTTTGCACACAGAAACCACTTATGTAAATACATTTAAAATTTTTCATATATCGCAAAGTTGCTTTTTGTTTTTTGAGACAGGGTCTCGCTTTGTAGTTCAGGTTGGCCCTGAGCTCACTATGTAGCCCAGGCAAGCCTCGAACTCAGCAATCCTCCTGCCTCTGCCTCCCGAGTGCTGGGATGACAGGCATGAGCCACCACGCCCGGCACTGTGGTATGTGGTATTGATGGCTGGTGGGCGTGAGTCACCACACCCAGCATTGTATGTGGTTACCCAGGATCGAACCCAGGACCTTGCACTTGCGTGGCAGGCGCCGGAACCACTGAGCTAACCCTCCGGCCCCGCAAAGTTGCTTTTGATTAAAATTAAAACAAGAAACCCAATTGTTATTCTTTAAGACATAAACTTCAGAGGCTAAGAAGCACCTCGCTTTAGGAAATCAGGTCCATAGATGAGTCATGGACTCTGTTTAGATAGAGAAAATATAGCAAATATTTATGTACCAATCACTTTGAAATTTAATTTAAATCTTTGCCTTGTAATTGTAAAATTTCTGTGTGAACCTCTTTGCAAAAATATTCAAAGGTTTGTTTTAGTGCTCTTACAGACTGTTGAGTTGCGACTATGGTGATTGTAATGGAAAATTACATTTGTCAAAATGAATGTAAAACTCTCCCCTTAGAATGATATCCAGGTCATAAGATGCTAATTTCACCAATTTAGTTAAAATTAACCCACTTGCCATTCTTTGACTATCTTGTATGAATGAACTCAGCCAGCATAAGAGACTGAAAGACAAAAATTTACAAAACTACGTGAACAGCTTTCCTCTTTAAAAACATGTCCCTTAATGTGTAAAATTAAGATAGCTACAGCAGGTGAACTTGAAAATAGGAGGTAAAAAACTGTTTTCTGCAACACATTGAAATACCCATCTTTCTATTCTACTGTGGGGACACCTCAATCCTGTAATTAAAAGTCCAGGTTCTAAATAGTCTGCAGTCCCATCAAACCTCAAAACTTTTAATTTAAATATTTTAAATTCAATGTAAGGACCTCATCTTTCCTCAGTCTGTACCTAGCTGCAGCCCCTGCAGGTCCGAGCAGGAGGAACGATCGGGCAGATCGCCACGCAGGTTCGGGGGGACACAGCCACCTCACCTTTACGCCGATGTTCCTGTTTCTTCGGGCTTGCTGCTGGCTGTTTTGACAAGAGTCTGACTTATCACCGGAAGGACCATTCTTCTGTGGCAAGCTGGGCCTGGTCCTCTTATCTCATAGTCCCCCACTCACTTTTTCGAATCCTAGCCTGTCATCCCTTGTTCCCTGGATCAGGCTGAGTAGGAAACTACTTGTGGAATGAGCCATCCTAGGGAGTCTGCAGACACAGCACAGGGGCCTGGTCCTGCCGTATTGGTGCCCTCTGACCCCCCCCCCAGTTGTGTCCTCTTTCTGGAATAACATGTGACTCATTGCTGACCCTCTGGAGAGTTTAAGGAGCATTTTAGAATCACGTCTTACATTGTTCACCTCCGTGAAGTGGGCTTGGAACTGTTGGGTCATTTGTTTTTCCGCTGGGCCACCTAAGATGGTATTGGCTCTACTGACACGCGAGAGTCCCTTTGCCCCGTGGTGCCTGGCTCTCACCGTCTCATAATCCCTTGGGTACATTCCCCAAAAACCGTTTTGACCACCCAGCTTCCAGCTAGAACCAAGAAGACTTCGATATCCTGGGTGGCAAGATTTAACGAGGAGATTTT
This sequence comes from Thryonomys swinderianus, assembly GCA_004025085.1. Lineage (NCBI taxonomy): Eukaryota > Metazoa > Chordata > Mammalia > Rodentia > Thryonomyidae > Thryonomys > Thryonomys swinderianus. The sequence continues at coordinate 6,264 of PVIC010058460.1, read as the reverse complement.
ATTAATTTCTAGATAATAAAAATAGGTCCTAAGATGCATTTAAAAATGTGTCATATATTATTTTAGGCATGCAGGCTATGAAATAATGGCAATAATGATGTGTTTAAATCCATTAAATCATGTAGCTGGCTGAAAGCATTCCATAAAGCAGAGTGGGAGTAAGAACAGCGGGTCGCACTGAATTCAGAGAGATGACCACACGGGACTGGGCAGCTCAAGGACCGAGTGTCCCCCAAGGCAGCAATCATGTTAATGGAATGTCCCGAGGCTCACAGAGAACATATGTAATTTATAGACGAAGATAGTTTCAAGGTCCAGTCATTCAGCAGCTGATGTGGAATCCAAATAGGACGGTGCGTAGGGGAAGTTCTCCAAGCCTCTCAGTGCCCTGTAGAGGTGGAGAGAAATTCGGAAGCTGCTGGGAGATCCACAGCTGATGTGAATGAGTAGGGTGATTTCTGTACGCCAGCAGTCAGTTCCGCCACGAGCCTTCGAGGTACAGAGGAAGAAAATCCCATGCAAGAAGCTTCAGTTAAAATGCAGACTCTGCCTTGGCAGATTCGGGCACTGCTTCAAAGTGAGCATTTCTAAAATGTTTTCTGGCGTCGATGAAGCTGCTGTGAATTCTGAGATCTTAGACAGCATCAACGATCCCAACTCACCTGGTCCAGAGAAATCAGAAAGTATCAAGGCACAGTGAAGAGATAAGTGGGCATCCTACGTTTGCTGAGGAAGTTAGCATCCTGATGCTCTTGGCTAATAGTGCAACACGATTTTAACTGGCCCTCTCCAGCAGGATTTGTCATAGTGGATTGCATACTGCTGATTCCCCAGTGACTTCCTCTGGTAAACTGAAGGTTCCCGAGGGAGGGGGTAGTTGTAGTGGGGTGCGGGTGGTCAGGGAAGGAAGAGGTGAGTGTGACGACAAAGATGGCTCCAGAGCAATAGCTAAATTTACTGAGTATTTATTTTCCTGGTGTTAGACATTGTACTAAGTCATTTATGTCACTCTCTCCCATCTTTATAACAACCCCATGATACAAATACTGTCAGCATTCTTGATTTACAAAGAGCTGTGTAAAGGCTAAAGAAGATAGGTAACTTACAGCTGATCTTAGAGGCCAGGTCTTACCGGTCTGTGTCATTTACTGCTGGCACAGGGCAGCAAAGGGGTGGCTTTTGTTTTTGTGGATGGGTCTTCTGACCCAGTAAGAGGCTGAACTTTTTAATGATGATCTCAATAGCAGCATAGCTGCCCCAATCAATTGAGTGCCACCTCTAGAGTTTCTTGAAGTGGGTGGGTTCCAGCTGTGTTTTACAGAGGTGTTTCAGAGATGGCCTCCCCTTCGCTGGGAAGGGCGGACCCCGAGTGCAGGCTCTGGACTCTCCTCTGCTCTTAGCATTGTTCGATCTGGCCTAAAGATTGGGGTTCTCCTTGAGTAGAGTCTCCTGATGGTACTAATGTCTTGCAACCTGTAGGTCTAGTGATCGCTGAGATGTCTAAAATTAAGACGACTGGTTTGGCCCAAGGCCAGTGACCCATGCCAGCTCGAAGTAGAAGTGTCAGCTGTTCGTTTCCTAGCTACGCTGTCCTGGAACGTAGGCCTGTGGCGGTGGTCTCCTGCTCGCCCGATTCCCTGGCAAAGGCATTTCTCTGAGGCTTCAGAGTTCAGGAGAACAAAATGAGAGTTGGTACAAAGTGTAGCTTCCTCACCAATTAGCTGTAGCAACTTGAAAAGTCATATATTTATCTATTGAATCTTTACTGTGCCTCCCCATAAATTTAGGCGCTGTTCTGTGTACTGAGAATATTGTGATAAACAAGAGCAGACAGGGACCTGTCATCTGTCAAAATCTCAGCTAAGTGCTGACCCAGAGAATATAAAGTCGAGATGATTTCTACTAGGAAAGAGCGCCATAGAAGAGAGTGAAAGTGTGATGTCACTGGGGTTTCGCAGGGGGTTTAGTGAGGGCAGCGATCTCTCGCGTGACTTGGGTTGAGGACTGGAAGAAAGTCCGTGGGAGACCTAGGTGGGGGGCGGAGGAGCGCAAGTCAAACCACGATTTGAGGGTGAATTTGACATTTGGAGGAACAGAATATTCGAGTGCACCTGGAAAATTTAACTGGGAAAAAAACTGTGCTGCCTAAGTTTGGGGAAATACACAGGGGCCGAATCTTCAGGGACAAAGCGCACACACGGCGCCACTCAGGGAGCAGCTTTGTGAGGAGCGGAAGAAGAGGCAGCAGACTTTGGAAAAGAGAACGGGTCTCGGGGCAGAGCTCAGGAGAAAACTTTTCCATCTCCCAAAGCGAGTAAAACCTTTTTTAAAAACGACCCCCCTCCAAACCAAGCCACGAAGAAGGACATGAAATGGAACAGAGGAATCCGGCGGGGCCGTCTCTTGCTGAGCACTGACCCATGCGGAGCGGGAGGGTGCAGGGCGCTCAGAGCACCCCGAGCTCTTCCCCAGAAGTCCCGCTGCAGAGTGCAGGGCAGAAGTGGGAGGGAGGCAGCTCCGAGGGGTTCTGCGCTGTCGCCCTTCCCACTCCCCCTTTTCCCCAGCGGCGCACAACCCCCCAATGTTTTTTTGTTTTGTTTTGTTTTTTGGAGACAGGGTCTCGCTTTGTAGTTCAGGCTGGCCCTGAGCTCACTATGGTGCCCAGGCAAGCCGCCTCGAACTCAGCAATCCTCTTGTCTCTGCCTCCCGAGTGCTGGGATTACAGGCGTGAGCCACCACGCCCAGCATTATATGTGGTTACCGGGGATTGAACTCAGGTCCTTGCGCTTGCAAGGCGGGCGCCGGAACCATTGAGCTAACCCTCCGGCCCCCGATGTTTTGCTCTTTCCTCTCTCTGGGGGTCCTGCAGAAGTGTGCCCTGCCACGAGCCAGCCTGCGCTGGGGACCTGCTCCCACCTGGTCCGTTCCTTGGGAAGTCCCGGAACTCCGGGGCAGAACAGATGTTACGGGAATTCTTTGTTTCACACATAATGAAATGAGATTCCAAGAGACCAGCCTTCACCGGAGATCAGTCAGCGGGAGGAAAGTCAGACCTAGAACCGGAGGGTTCGCGACCCCCAGGAAGCGTTCTTACTGTTGCAAAATGCTCTGCCCGCGCAGATGTGGGCTGGCGAACCTGACGCTGTGTGCGTCTCCGTCCCGTCTCACCACTGGGGACCCGGTCAGCCCTGCTCGCCTGCGTCCCCGGCCAGAAGAGGCCTAGACCCCTCTGCTCTCAGAGTGTCTGCTCCCGTGTCTTCCTTCTTCAAGTTTCCACCCAGCGGGCAGGATTTCTGATGAGAAAAGAGGATCCTTTGGACTGACTTTGTCCCCTTTTGGCGGAAACACCACCCATCTAACCACATGGGAGCGAGAAATCACAAAAGTTTAGTCATCTCAACCCAAAGAGGCCAAAGTCTGACTAAAGACAGACTCAGCTTATTAAATGGAACTTGTAGGAAAACACCCTGTAGGATCAAGAGGGTGAGTCCCTTCAGGGTGAGGAAACAAGGGCTCCTTTCAGCGAACACTCTCCCTTTGTGGGGAGACCCTGCATCCTCACACGTGGCAGAGAGAGTCCGAAGCTGGAGCACCGTGTTTCCCAGGATGGCAGTGTCCCTTGGGACCCATCCGGAGCCCGGAGCTGGGAGGAGCGACACTGGCCATGGATACTGGGTTGGCCTCAAACGGAACAATGACTCTGCGTGCTTCAGGGGCCTTTATGGAGTATGAGATCAGCGGGCCGCGCTGGGCCGTCTTCACACCGTGCCTCGTCTCTAACCGGGGAGCGAGCGGAGGCCTGACTCGAGGCACCGAGGGAGCCGTGCAGCTCCACAGAGTGGGGCTCCCTCTCCGGCCCTGCCACACTCTCCCTAGAAGCCGGGGGCGGGGGCTGAGACTCAGGCGGGGTCTCACCTCACTCCCCTCCGCAGCCAAGTGTGAAACACCGTGCGGTTTGCTCTGGGGGACTTGGGGGGCCTGGCGACAGACCGTGGGTCCCATGATGCCTGTCTTGCTCCTCCATCCACCTCCTCAGTTATTCACTGTCGAATCACGCCTCTATGGGCAGTAGTTTCATGCTCTGATACACGCACGCATCAAGAGGAAACACCTGTTTTATTTACGCTCAGGTGTGCTGTTCTGTGCAGACTCCATGAAGGTCTACACGGTACCGTCGTCCGCAGGCTCCCTGACAGTCTCTGTCAGCACTTTAGGGCTGCTCGGGCTGTAACGCACTTCGCTCTTACCTCCTGTCCCGTAAACTTACTTCACGCTTACATTTCGTTTCCAGGGGTGACTTTTTCAGGCCCCCGTGAGTGGCCACGGCTGTCCTCGCAGGTGTGGACCGGTCTCCCAGGGCCGGGCAGCTCTGAGGCAGCACTGGCCTCTTCGTCTCGGTCTTTCCTGTCCTGTCTCCCGGGAGGCCTCTGCCCTGTTACCATGTGCTGAGAAAGCCCTCACCGGGAGCGGCCCCAGCCTGGCGGACCGTGAGCGGAGCGAGGACAAGGCGCCGGTGCAGTACCTCGGGCGCGCGTAACCGGGCGGAGAGGCAAGCGCACCTCACGGCGCCCCGTGCCGAGGGGGAGGACAAGGGCTTCCTCCCCCAGGCCCGCGACAGTGGCGACCCTCAGGCTTGGTTATGGCAGCTGCTCCTCCCACCAGACTTCCGGCCGCCGGCTGGGCTTTGAGAGCCCGGGCTTATGTCTAATGACGGGACCTGTGTATTCACACCAAGTCCCAAGATGTCTGGACGAGTCTCTCCACAGCAGCAAGCCACTCCAGTTCTGCTGCTTCGGCCACCGGCGCCAGCGCCTCACTCTCCCTCTCGTTCGCTGGTTCTGCCTGAAGCTTGTCTCCAGCCACTTCCAGCGCCCGCGAGGCTCTGCCAGCCAGACTTCCGCCTCCTCTCCTCTTGTCCCGGCGCCTGCCTCCGCCTCCTGCTCTCGCTGCGTGTTGGACCCCGGCCGCGGCTGCCCAGGGAGCTTCTGTGTCTTGGCACGGCCTCGCTCGGGTCCTTCCTGCCCACGGGCACCGGGTGAATGGTCCTCAAACGCTGCTTCCACGTCTCCACTCCCCGCTCCCGTTGACCCAGTCCCTGGGCAGCGTCCCGATGCCACGGTGGTGTGCCCGCCCTTCACCGGTGGGCGTCTTTGTCCTCTGTTCCCAACTCCCGCTCTGCTCCTGGTCACGCAGGACTCGAGCGCCCTCGTTTGCTTCCCATGAAGCCCTTCTTGGTGCTCTGCCCGCGGCCTGCACAGCCCTGCTCCCTCTTTCCGCCCTGGGCCCGCGGAGCACAGGGTGATGTCGGCCTCTGCTGCGGGCGCCTGCGCCTCCGGGACGCAGCACACCATCTAGCAGGTGGCCGTCCACGGTTTCCCACAGGGATGCCTCTCCCGGGGCCAGGGAGCGCGGAGCCACCACGTCACGGCCGCTTCCGTGTCTGCGGGACAGCACTCCACAGCGCTCCACGCGGCTCCGCGCTCGACTGTCGGTGCCCGAGACTCTGGCTCTCCGGTTGCTCGGACTTAGGCACAAATGCATGAAACGCACGGTGAGGCTTCGCTGCCCAGCGCAGCGGGTCGAGGTGTCGGGAGCGTTCTGGATTCGGCCGCTCCCGGGGACGTGCCCTGCTCCCGCGAGGTGCCGCTCCGCTGGGAGGTCCAGGAAGACGGGCACGCGGACTGGGCTTCCCTGCGCTGCTCCTCTGCACAGTCATGCTAGCGCTGCGCCTTCTGACATCCAGAACTGTGAATGAAAGGAGCTTTTCTTGAGAAATTACCCAGCTTCCAGTGCTTAGTTACAGGACTAAGACAGGTAGACCCTGCCTGACGCTGTGGTAGCATCACGTGTGACTCTGCAGCGTCAAAGAGAAGCAAAAATTGATTTTTTGTTAAGCAACAAAGATGTTTGTTACTAGCTGTATTTACCCTCTTTTTTTGTTTATATTTTTGAGACAGGTCTCGCTTTGTTATTCAGGCTGGCTCTGAGCTCACTATGTAGCCCAAGCAAGCCTCGAATTCCCAGAAGTCCTCCTGCCTCTGCCTTCCGAGTGCTGGGATTACAGGCATGAGCCACCACGCTCAGCACTGTGGTATGTGGTACTGATTGCTGGTGGACATGAGTCACCACTCCCGGTATTGTTGTACATGGTTACCAGGATTGAACCAGGGATCTTGTGCTTGCTAGACAGGCACCAGAACCACTGAACTAAATCTCTGGCCCTACCCTATTTTTGAGAAACTATATATACATACATACATACAT
>PVIC010058459.1:0-10366 GCA_004025085.1 Thryonomys swinderianus | reverse complement strand
GATCCCCCTGTTCCTGGGTTTTAGTGATTTCTGGACGCTAACAGGAAATAGCCTCACCTGCCTGATATGACTGTTTTCTCTTCTGGCAGTGGCCTTGTGTGTCAGTTGGTCAGCCTCACAGAGGGTACCTTTCCAGCCCACAAATCCAGTGGCATTTAGTGGTCAGGTGAAGAAAGCCCTTCTGTGGGATCCAGGAGCATTTGCGGAGGTGGCAGGAGAGAGCTCAGAGAGTACAGTGGCACTGGGGGGACAGGGAAGAGTGCCTACACTGGCACACTCCAGTGTCCTTTTTCTACTCCCAGGCCCCCCAGTCCCAGCCACTGCAAGCACCTGGGATTCTCAGTCTCACATACCCCTACAAGACTCTTCCAAGTCCCTGAGCAGGATTGTGCCCTTTGCTCCTCTTTCCTTGGCACTTCCCTGTGCTAACTGAGGCACTAAACTCAGAGTGATTCTCTGGCCTGCACCTTCTGTAGAGCCCTGATCTGAAGGGCCTCTCTCTTGGGAACATCGCAGGCCTCCGACTCTCAGTGGGAGGTGAGTTAGGACAGGTGGTCCCTGGACTTACTGCCTTAGCTGCCTCTTTCCAGACTATCCTTCAGAAACGTTCAAAGGGCTGGTTTGGTAGATACGAATTTCTTCATGTGTTCTTTGTCAGGCAAGTATCACTTCTGCACTGATTTTGAAAGGTGATTTTAGGAATTACATCATTTGGGTTGGAAGTGGTTTTCTTTGGAGGTCTTAAAATACTCCACTGAAAGATCTCAGGGTTTAGAACTCTGCTGTGATTATGATGGCTTTCTTTTATATGCTACTTTTCTTTTAATACTCTTGTCTTTTAGTATTCTGTTCTTGTGTTGAATTTCTGGAATCTTGACTATTATATACCCTGGTATAGATTTTTTTCTGATCATGGTTAATTAGAGTTCTATATACCTCATTTATAAGAGAAATTCTTTTTGCAGGCTTGGAAACTTTTCTGCCATTACTTCTGTGAAGAAGTTTTTATGTCCTTTGTCCCCTCTTCTGATTTATCACTGATTCCTATCAGTGTTATGTTATTCTTCCTGGCATCATCTAGCAGATGCTGCTTTGATTTTTCACGAGCCCTTGCTATTTTTAAGAAGTCTTTCATACAATGATCACTAACCACAACCTATCTTCTAGATCTTATATTCTGTCCTCACATTGGTTGACTCTGTTCTATCTCCTTTCAGTAGAATTTTTAATCTGTTTCATGGAATCCAGTTTTTCCCTACCTTGGTCATTCATGGTTTTCATCACTTTCTTAAATCCCTTTCCTTCTATCTCCTCTAGATTCGCTAATCATATCCTTCATGATGGTCATTATGTCACTAGTTATCTGTGAAATTCTTTCTGATTTAGTTTCCTTTTCCAGCCTTGTGTCCCTACTCGGTTACTTTTGCTACTACCATTTTAGAAAGTTAAGGAAGGTGGCTCTTGATTTCTTGCACCTCAATATATCCTGGATTTGCCTTGGTTGAGCTAGTGGTCTGGGGCTACATTGGCTTCTGTGTCTTCACATTTTCTGTTTTTAAAATTTTGTTTTCTGCATTGATGCTTGTAAATTGCTTATAGTAGTTAGCTCTGTTAGTAGTATTGAACCCTTCTTAGAAATTGACTACTTTTCAGAGACATCTTCTAGGGGTAGCTGGTTTTCAGCTTTTGGGTCTGTCTCAAGATTCTGCCTCTTCCATTTAGTAGGGATGAGAAGTTGCTGTCTGTCTTGTTTAGCCCCCAGTTCTTTTGTGCTGGAATATGGTATTGTGAACAATACTCCCTAGTCTTGGCATTGGCATACAGAAAAGAATAAACTGATCACAACTATGTCACAATGGCTAATTTAGTACAATCAGTTACAGCATCAAGTATAGTCTAAAAAAATGACAAACTGGTAACTGTTTATCTGCTACCTTAAAACATGGACATGAGTTATAGTTATTTAATAATATCCAAAGCAAATCAGAAAATTATGTAGAGTAAATATCCCCTCAATAGAGTGGTTTTATCCATAAGAGAGAATATTTAAAAGGCTTATGAGAGAAAAAATTGAGAAATAATACAAGAGAAAGAGATTAGAAGCAAATCTGAAGAACCAAAGAAAATTACCCAAGCTTTTTGCTTAATCATTACTGGCCGATTATTTTTCATTCTTAGGTATTAAGGCTCAGATGTACATTTATGGAAACAGAATTCAGGTTGGCTTATGTTAGGTAGAATTAACATCCTTTTCCGTGGGAGCTGGAGGACTCTGAGCAGCAGTTCTACAAAGGGCCACCAAAAGGGAAACACATAGCCCCCAGAGAACCAAGTTGCTCCAGCATAATCAACTAAAACAGAAATTGATTACCAAGGTTTTACTGAATAAATTGCAGTTGTTAGATGTGAGTAAAATGTTACCTAATGCTATAAGCATTTATACTACACTTGATCTTAGCCAAAAGGCCAAGAAGCGATATATAAGCATTTATAATCTAAGATTTACCAATCTTAATAGCAAAATTCTTTCTGCCATCTTTACTAAAATATCATTTGCACTTTAAGATTTATAGGCAGGCTTTGGTTCATATTCTTAATTTTATAATTCTTTGAATATTTTATATGTATACACAAACAACCTGAAATTTATTTGATCAACTAATATATTTTTGAGTCATGAAATGTTTATGTGCATGGCAAATGAGAGATGTGGAAGTTTTCAAGTTCAGTGAAATGCAAAATGAACACAGTAACAATGAACAAATGATTTCTTGATACTACTTCTCACTGCTATCATCTTCTAAGGAAAATGTGTTATTATCAATAAAGAGATCCAGAAAGCTTAGAATGAGAATGTGAAAATAGAGTGTATAGTCTAAGTTTTCCTAGCTACATGTTCACTCTTCTATGCAATAGACAAATTCTTCAGAAAATCTTGAGGTACAAGTTCTAGATCACCTGAAAATAAAATCCCCCTTTTGTTTCTAATGGATCTCAAAGATAAAATTTGAGGGCATATATTTTCTTTGCCCTCAAGTACATTGAAAATATATTGGGTTTATTTGGAAAGTAACTGTCTTATTATTCTTATAAAATGGGGAAAATCGGGAGAAAGAAATATCAATGAGTACAAAATACTAATAATAATCCACTCATATGTGAACACTTGGGTTCTAAATCTAGCACCAGAAAAAAGTACTGTACTTTAACACAAGTAACACACTCAACACATATTAAGACACATATTAAGAATAAAATGACACTACCTCCATAGAAATACAGACATGAAGATACCTTTCAAACTAAGTAAGTATACTTACTTAACTCTCTTTTTTTTAAGAAAAGAAGTAGAACTGTCTCCTAAGAATTTTAATATAACATATATATTCAGTACTAAACTCATTGGCAAAAGACAACCAAAATTCTCTCAAATACCACTTAGCAAATAAAACTCTTATCTCTCATTCTCACAGAGGAGACTAAATTTCTGTCCCCTTTTGAAAACAGCTCATCGAATGGGATTCATAATGGCATTCTCTTGCAGAGTCTAAATATTTGGCTTTAGGCCAAAACGGAACAACTCTGGAGCCTTAGAAACTTAAAAATTAACATTATGTTTAAAACAGATGATTTTAAAGTATTTAAAAGTCACTTGAAGTGCTTAATATTCTATACTCAGAATAAATCACTTTTTTGAAATATTAAAGAAATGAGGATCCTGGAGAAGTTTTAAATTCAAAGAGTAGGGTGGGCTAAGAATCCTTTCTATGTTGAACTACATGGCCTATCTGAACATCAGAATTCTACCTTACAACCCTAAAGGAAAGGTTCTCAAGTTGAAAATGCAAAGTTTATGTAGTAAAACCAAAAGAAATGAAATAAGAAAAGATAAGACACTAGAAAGAGGCCATAACCTGCCAGCCACACTATAGAAACCACTGACTACTTGTTCAGGAAAACTAGAATGCGATGCTGAGAATATATAACATTTTTAGTTTGACTGTCTCAAGAAGCAATGATTCAGTTAGGAAAGCAAAAACTTAATTTCAGGGAGAGTAAAACTACTTTGTGAATGCTATCAAAAACACTAGCATAGTCTGACTAATCCACAAGTAATGGTATGGACTGCAAGTCAGCAAATCCATGTATGGATAGATTGAGCTTTAAATCACAGCAATGGGAATATGTACATATATGCTAAGTAACATTTGGATATAAAGAGGAAAAATCTCAAATTGATTCTAAAAATAGACTTAGAGGTATAGTTCTATCTGAAACCTACAGAAATCTAAACCAGGCATCTCAGTGAAAGAACTCAACCTATGGATTGATTTTTTTTTTGGACTGATTTCTTGTACTTACCAACAATTCAGTCATCTGTGACCAGTGGTAGGCAAAAGTAGTAGAGATATGAGCACAAAGACAAGAGAAGATGGGTGACAGGACTGGGTGAAGTACGGATTGATCAGAAGAAGAAGGAAAGAGATTACCTCATGTGCTTATCAAGTATATAAAATCCTCTATGCATGTCCTTCATATGCACCTGCTCCTACATCTCTAATATGATCTAATAACTACATTTATAACTATTAAAATACTTTTCCAATAGAGGGAAAGAATGCTTACAAAGACTAAAAAATAATAAGGATTTGTACTGCTTTTAAAATATTATTTTTACACACACACACACACACACACATACACATCTACTGTGCCTAAGACATGGAGTAGCACATGATTCTCATACAACCCTTTCTAAATTTTTTTCAGCCCTCTAGTAGGAACACAATACTCACAGACATATAAATAAAGACACTTGATCCCATTTTTCAAATCTGAAAGGTTGTCCCACTAGAATTTATCCCAAAAATTCCATAAGGAATCCTTCATTCTCAGAGCTACTGTGCCTTAGACCTGCTCATATAAGGATGCGTGTTTCTTATCAGAATAGAGAAAACAGAACAAACAGATCTTCATAAAGCTGAAAAGCTGTAGAAAAATAGGCTCAGAATTTTTGCACTTTCCCTTAAGAAATGGGTTATTTAACATCTGATATTTAACATTTTTTAATATTGGGTAGAGCTCTTTTTAAAGAAAAATATTTATTTTAAATGGAACAAAAACAATGTCTACTACCAATTATGATATCCCATAAACAAAGTACCAAATGTAATTTGAAATTTGGTCCAGTTTCAAAGAAAAATCTAATATTCAGTGTTTTCTATAGTCAAGTATTAAAATTGTGTGCTTTTCTAAGTCTTTCTTTTTCTCTGTCATCTATGTCATACCTGACGGGAAGGTTGGAGCCAAGATCAGTGCCCTAATTCTAACATTCACCTGATTTTGGGAGACTGTTCGCCTCATTCCCTTTGCTATATGTAGATATTATCTTTTCATTCTAGCCCTAATTGCCTTACTTTGCATCCTGCCTAATCTTATAAGCCACTTCAAGTCTTTTCAAAAATAGGCAGGATGTAAATTCTAAGGAACAAAGATATTTTAAAAGTTATAAAACTTTACAAACTCCAGTGACCTAAATGTAGCCACTGTTAGTTTATAAAATAGATGGGTTTTAAATAAAAACCACAAAATAGAAAATCGTGAATGTTCACTTACAGTTATATACTCATCGGTAAAAATACCATGAATCAGTAAAAGATAAAATCAGTATAGTATTACCTTGAGGACACATAAATAGATCCCAGATATGTAAATACTGTATCTTATTTCTGAGGATATAAATGAGTTCTAGAATGTATGACAGATTTTGTAAAATAGGAAATATTCAAAGGGAATGTGGTGGGGGAACATAAGGAGGGGAAAGAATAAATATGATTCGGAAAGAAAAAGAAATAGCATGTATATAAGAGGTGGGGGGTTTTGGGTGGGTAGGGATATGGCTAAAAATGAGAATTAACTTCTGTCATATACTGGTACAAATTTTCCAATATTGAGTGTGATTGTTAACGGTATATAAAATGTACCAATAAAGAATTCAATTTAAGAAAATCAGTATAGCATTTTCAAATTCTTTTTCAAAGCTACTGTAGAAAAGGTCTATACATCTATTATTTTACCCAACATAAATCATGTTAAAATTTATTAACTCTACTCATAAACAAATACATATTTCTCTTCATTTGTATAGGATAGTTTTTTAACATTTGAGTTTATACATGGGTTTATATCTTTTTCATACTCTTAATACTCAATATTGACTTGTTAGTTCTTCCCCTAAAGTAATAAAAATGCTACATTTATTTTGTGAATCATTTTATCTTTTATGTAATGTTCTTTCTTATGCAAAAAGATTAGTAGAGGAAAGGCTGGTTTGGGTTTCTGCCATTAGATTTTCAAGGGAGGTTTTTGCTCCCAACTTTATAAGTAATTAAATATTAGATAATGTCTCACATGATGGGGAAAATGAAATTCTACATAAATGTAATTGCTACCCTTTAAAGTATAGAATAAATTATTACTACATTTTTCTCTGAAGACAAGATTTGATTTTCTTTTATGATGTTGCATCTAAAAATAGATTTGATGAGTTTAATAAAAACTCATCATAATTCCACACTTCCTTTGCCTAGAACAATTCCAGCCTATTTAAGCAGGCTAGGAAAGCATTTCCTCTGTAGGAATATGAAACTTTGCTTTGTATTTAAATTCTAAAAGTAAATCACTTTTGTAGCACCCAGAATTTCCTGTGATTATAATCACAAGAAGTTGCATTAAAATCAGCCAGGCTATGCAATGGTACAACTTCATCATCTGTTAAAATGACAAAACTATCAGAACAAAATCAGCTACACCTCAGTTCAATTTTTGGATAATGCAGACAAATATTATTATAAGCAGTAGTGGTAAAAATACTGTAATCAAGAATATTCACAAATGGATATGCTACTCATCTTCACATGCAAAGCTTAGTTCTCAAATAATGCAAGGTGTTAGAAACCAAAACGTTAAAAACAAAAAAAAAATATACTCTACTCTTCCACTATTTCCTATTACACAACACATTCTGTAAGAACATCCTACAAAGAAGTGTATTGTTAATTACCTAAAAATTGATAGTTACTTTGAGTCTCTCTGTGAAATCCAACACATCAGTCATCAATTGCTCTAGAAATTTCAAGGTGGACACTCAACACTGGAAGATATTTGCTGCTTTCTTCCCCCTTCCTGGGCTCTTTTCCCACCTGGGGCTTCCAGTCCTTCCCTTCTAGAACAGCCAAAGCCCACTATCTTCAACCAGTTTTGACCTAGAGCAGAATAACATCTCTCCTAACATTCTGCAATTGATTATCCATTATTGGTTTATTTTGTAACTCAGAACTTTGGGGCCTTTCTCTCCCACCCTTGAATTTATCCTTAATTGGACTACATAGTTTCTAATGTGTGTTTATTTGCTTCTTTTATTTCCTGGATTAGGATATGATACATTTGATTTGGATTTCACTCCTACTTATTCACCATACACCAAACTGAGGCTCCTGTACCCAGGTTCCTCTGAGTCTGAACTGTATAAACAGAAAGTACCAATCAATTAGAGATCTTTGTTCCTTACTGCTAGATTCCCCCAAAATACTCAGACAAGGTCCTTTGCTCATCTTCCTTTGAGCAGGAAGAATTTGGTAACATATGAAAGAAACCAATTAGGAACTTTCAGCTACTCTTGTTAGATTCTCAAAGAAATGTACAGGTACAAATTGTCAATGTGATCACAATGTATTTTTAAAATGTACCAAGGAACTCTATTTAAAAGAAGGATACATGACATTGAAGGGAAGTAAATTACTAGTCTGGTAGTAAAGTCTAGATATTCAGTGGCACAGCTCACAATACAAATGTCATTCTCGCCCTGACATGTATAAAGCAAGTTTGATCAGGTGCCATGTTGATCTGTTCTATTGGTAACAATCCTGCTTGGGAGAAATAACTGGAAGGTTGAAACTGACCAGGCCTTCCTGCCTGCAGACAGACTTTGGACTTAACTCTTGTTTTCATCTCTGGTAGAAACAGGGACTCATGGTCCCACATGCGGTGATGCTTCAGGGCAGAGCTACCTCAGGATCTGCATAACTTCTCAAGGACTACTGCTGACATCTGACCTGTCTTACAGGATCTTCATCTACATAAACTCTAGGACTATTGTTGGTATTTGCCCTGCCCATCTGGGTTTTTTGGAATGTATAGAATGAAAAGTGTAGCCAGCTTGGATCTGGGGGAATAAAAGGTGTGGCAGGCTTGGGTCTGGGGTCTTTGCTACCCTGAGTAGCACAGATCAGGCCCAAGCTCAGCTTCTTCTCTAAGTTTCATTTCTGCCTAATTATTAATTATTTTGCCATGTGCTGTCGACTCACAGGAGAACCCAATGCGAAGGTTCTAGTTACTTTCCCTTCCCGTTTCCCACATTGTGCAGTCTATTTCCTAAAGATGGCTACAGCCACAGCTCCCATTCCATCTCCTCTTGTTCCACATGATCTTAGCACCCTCCCATTAAGAAATAGGATCTATTTTTCCAAATCTTTGAGTCTGACCAGGCTACTATTTTGACCAACAGAATACGGGGAAAGTGATTATCAGTTTTCATCAGTTTTCAGTTGGACTAAAAGGATCCAATTTGTATATGTTGCAAGTCAGCCATTACATCATTATTGTATGAAACTCACCCCAAGATGCAACAAAAAACCCAAGCCATGTACAGGGGCTATGAATGTGAGATACAGTGTGGAAAGAGAGAGTCCAAGGAAGACCAAAGCATAAAACATGTCCGTGCACAAGTCATTTTGTATGACCAAGCTAGGAGTACACACAAATGACTCTAATACAAATTATTACCTGAACATGACAGAATACACACTAAGTAAAAACCTACCATCTGCTCCCAGTTAATCCACAATGATGAATAGTAATAAACTATTTTGATTATTTTATTTTCACTGTTTTGGAAGATTTGTTATATAGATAACTAAAACTGTGGAATTCATTGGCTCAAGATTTTTTATAAGATCTTCATTTTCATTTTAAACTTTCACTGAATGCATATTAAGAAATTTAAAATTACAACTTCCCAAGCAATACTTTAAATATGATGCTCCTGAGTAATAGATAACTAGAAAATGATCAAAAGACTTTTTATAAAAATACCACAGAACAATAAATTTCAGTAGCTTCCAATCTTCTTTTCCTGGAATACCCCAGTACTTAGAGATCTACTATCCAATTCTCCTCTTATTCTGTCACTTTTACTCTTCCTGACAACATATACTCCTTATTCTACCTCCTTCTATTAAATCAACACTTTAGTTTCTACGTTTTATAACATACACTTTTTGTCTTTTTGTGCCAGACTTATTTCACTTAGTATAATATCTTCCAGCCCCAACCACGTTGCTTTAAATGACCAATTTTCATGCTTTTTACCAACTCAATAGAATTCTATTGAATGTATACACAATTTCCTTCATTTGTTTGTTGATAAAGCTTTAATTTGATTCCATATTCTGTCTAGTGTTCTAAAAGACCTGGAATATAGGTGTATACTGATTTCATTTCCTTTGGATATGTACTAAAAGGTGGAATAACTGGATATGATAGTTCTACATATAGATTTTTATGGAACCTTAAAATTTGTTTTCCTTAATGGCTGTATTACCTTATATTCCCCCCAACAATGTATACTGTTCCCCTTTGTCTGCAGCATTGCCTTTCTTTTGTTGCTGTTGTCATTTTTATTGTAACCATTCTAACTTGAATGAGATATTTCATTGTAGTTTTTATGTACTTTCCTAGTATTCAGTTATAGAGAGTATTTTCATATGCTTGTTCATAACTCTTTGTATAACTCTGTTTGAAAAATGTATTGTGGATCATTTGCCCATATTTTGATTGAATTACTTGGGTTTTTTTGCTGTAGTTTTCTAAATTTCTTATATACATTCAGATATTAATATCTTGTCAAAGGAGCAGGTTGCAAATATTTTCCCATTCTATACGTTGCTTCACCCGTGTCGTTCTTTTTGTCGTGCATACTGTTCTGAGTCTGACGTAATCCCATTGTCTCATACTGCTTGTGCTTTTTGTGACACCCAAACTGTCATTGCCTTTATTGATCTCTTGAAGTGTGCTCCCTATGTTTTCCTGAAGGAGTTCTGTAACTGTGAATTTTATCTTACATTCAGTTTTTGATTCATTTTGAGTGTATTCTCACATACAGTGAGAGATAGAGTTGCATTCTTGTGCATAAGGATATCCAGTTTCCCAGCATCCATCATTGAAAACCTTTCCTTCTTGTAATGATTTGGGATGATAATGTTGAAGACTGGGTAGGTATAGATGTATGAATTTATTTCTGGGTTCT
>PVIC010058458.1:0-10371 GCA_004025085.1 Thryonomys swinderianus | reverse complement strand
TTTTTTTTTTTTTTTTTGCTTTTTGAGACAGGGTCTCGCTTTGTAGTTCAGGCTGGCCCTGAGCTCACTATGGTGCCCAGGCAAGCCGCCGCGAACTGGGCAATCCTCCTGTCTCTGCCTCCCGAGTGCTAGGATTACAGGCGTGAGCCACCACGCCCAGCACTGTGGTATGCGGCGTTGATTGTTGGTGGGCATGAGTCTCCACGCCCAGCATTATATGTGGTTACCGGGGATCGAACTCAGGACCTTGCGCTTGCGAGGCAGGCACCGGAACCACTGAGCTAACCCTCCGGCCCCTCTAATCCTATTTTTATTAGGAATCTCCACACTGATCTCCACAGTGGTTGCACCATTCTACATTCCCACCAACCGTGAAGAGTTCCTTTCTTGACACAGCCCTGCCAGCATTTGTTGTTGGTTAATTTCAAGATAACAGCCATTCTTTGTGGAATGAGATTAAATCTCAGTGTTGTTTTCATCTGCATCTCTCAAATAATCACTGACCTTGAGCATTTCTTCATGTTTCATAACTGCTTTTACTTCTTTCTCTGAAAAGTGTCTGCTCATTTCATATGTCCATTTTTCAATTGGGTATTTAAATTTGGGAGGTTGGCTGATTTTTTAAAATCTCTTTATGTACTCTGAATAGTAGCCTTTTGTCTGAGAAACAGCTGGTAAAGTTTTGGGGTTTTTTTTACCTATATTGTTTGTTGTCTTTTCACTCTGCTGGCGGTTTCTCTTGCTGTGCAGAAGCTTTTTAGTAATATGAGATCCAAGCTGTTGATTCTTTCTGCTAGTTCCCATGCTGCAAAGGTTTTGTTCATAAAGTCTTTCCCTATGCTAATGTCTGCAAGAGCTCTACCTAACCTGTTTTGCAGCAGGTTTACTGTTTCCTTTTAGTATTTAGTCTCTAATCCACTTTGATTTCAGTTTAGTGCACATTTGTTCTTTGTTCATTTGTTCTTCATTAATACCCCATTCTGTGCTTTTTCCATTAAAGCTTTGATGGGACATCTAGGCTTTTCCCATTGTTTAGCTATTGTGCATTTTGCTTCATTACACATTACTTTCAAGTGTCTCTGTTATGTACTTACTTTAATTTGGAGAGCATATCATGAGGAATGGTATAGTAACATCATATAGTAGCCCTGTCTTAGGGTTTTCGAGGGCCCTGTTACTGATTTTTGTAATTGCCATTCTAATTTACGTTCCCACCAGTAGTATAAGTACTCCTTTTTCCTGACATCTTCATTAGCATTTTTGTATTATTGATGATAGTCATTCTAACAGATGAAGAAGAACCTCAATGTAATTTTTTTTTTTTCTGAGACAGAGTCTCACTTTGTACTTCAGGCTGGCTCTGAGCTCACTATGTAGACCAGGCAAGCCTTGAACTCAGCAATCCTCCTGTCTCTGCCTCCCGAGTGCTGGGATTACAGGCATGAGCCACCACACCCGGCAATGTAATTTTGATTTGCATTTTTCTCACCATTTTTTTTTTCATTGGTTGTGTGTACTTTTTTTGAGAAGTGTGTGATCAGTTCGTTTTCACATTTATTGATCGGTTGTTGATATTAAGTTTTTGAGTTCTTCATATATTTTAATAATACTGTCAGAAGAATAGCTGACAAAGATTTTTTTCCCATTCTCTATTCTGTCTCTTTGCTTTGTTGTTTTCTTTTCTCTATAGAAGGCTTTTAATTTGATACAATTCTATTTGTCAATCCTTGCTATTATTTCCTGTGTTATTATAGGCCTGTTCAGGAAGTTATTGCCTCTTTCTGTGTCTTAAAGTGTTTCCCCTGTGTTTTTTTTTTTCCTAGCAATTTCAGTTTCAGGTCTTATATGTAGGTCTTTGATACATTTTAAATTGATTTTTGAACATGGTGAGATATAGAGAACTAGTTTCAATCTTCTATATTTAAATTTCCAGCACGACTTGTTAAAGTGGCTTTTTCTCCAGTGTGTTTTTGCTACTATTGTCAAAGTTGAGATGGCTGTAACTACACAGATTTGTTTCTGTGTCCTATTCTACTTCATTGGCTTTATATCTGTTTTTATGTTAATAACTACGTATTTTTGGGGTATCTTATAAAAGCTATTGTGAATCAAATTATCTTCCCGATTTATTTCTCACTGGATTCATTATTGGTGTACAGAAAAATCTATCGATTTGTTGTATATAATTTTGAATCCTGCCAATTTGCTAGATTTATCAGATCAGAAAGTCTTCTTTAAAAAGATTATATCATCTGAGAACAGATCATCTGACTGCCTCCTTTCCGGTATATATTCCATTTATCTCTCTATTCCCTAATTTCTCTGGCTAAAGTTTCCAATACTGTGATAAACAGGAGTAGTAAGAGTATATATACATCCTTGTCTCTTTTCTTATTTTAGAGAAAAGGCTTTCAGTTTTTCTGAATTCATGTCATGTTGGCTGTGGTTTCATCATATATAGTAGCTGTGACTATATTGAGGTAAGATTTTTTTATATTACCTAGATTCATCACAGCTAACATGAAGAGATGTTAAATTTGGTGAAGACTCTTTCTGCATCTGTGAAAGTCATATGATTTGTGTTTTGATTCTATTTATGTGATTCATTACATTTCTTGATTTGCATATATTGAACCTTCAGTGCATTGCTGAAATGAAACCAACTCGATTATGGTATATGATCTTTTTTTTAAATGTATTGATAAATTCTATTTTTAAGAATTTCACTGAAGATTTTGGCATCTAAGTTGACTATGGATAATACTCTATAGCTTTTTGTTGTTGTTGATTCTTTGTTCATTTTTATTATCAGGCTAACACTGGCCCTGTAGAATATTTGAATATGTTCTTTCACTTTCTACATCATGGAATAGTATGAGAAGCATTGATGTTCTTAAAGTTATGGTAAAATTCAACAGTGACGCCATCTGGTTTTAGGTATCTCTTTTATTAATGCTTTAGTTTTATATATATATCCCTATGGTTCAATTTTGTTAAGTCAAATGTGTCTAGAGATTTATCCATTTTGTCTAGGTTTTCCAATTTATTGAAATCTAAGGTTTCAAGATAATCCATAATAGTATTATGGATTTCAAGACAATTTGTCCTTTGTCTCTTTCACTTGCTTAGTTTGGCAAAGGTTTTATCAAGCTTATTTATCTTTTCAAGAGCTGTGATCCTTTTTGGTTTTTTTTAGTCTCTTTAATTAATTTCTGCTCTTTTTGCTTTTATTAGTTTTATATGTGGTTTGCTCTTGTGTTTATAAGACCTTAAAATACATATTAGATTTAGTTTCACCTCTGATTTCTTCCACAAGTCACACTGATCATTCAGAAGTGTATTGTTCCATCTTCATAGGTTTCTGAAGTATCTCTTGCTAGTTTAATTTTCTAGTTTATTTTTATTTTTATTTTGTGAGCTTATCTAATGTGATGCATGGAATTATTTCAGTGCTTTTGTTATAAGTGGCTTTATGGCCTAAAATATGAAATGTTTTGAAGAAAGTTCCCTGAGCTGCTATAAAGACTATGTATTCAGTGTTAGATGGAATACTCTTTAATTCTGTTGTTGCTGATGTTTTTTGTCTGAATGGCCTATTTGTGAAAGTAAGATATTGAAGTTACCCTTTATTATATTGGGGCTTACCTGTTCCATTAAGTCAAACATTGCTTATGATATGACATTGAGTGTACCACCATGTATAAAATTGGGTACATATATATTTATGATTGTTATTTCTTTTTGTTGGATTGTTGCCTTTACCAATAATGTCTTAGTTTCTTTTGACTAATTTTGCCTTGAATCTATTCTGTCAAATATTGAGTTTCACATTTGATTTGCATGGAATATTGTTTCCTGTCTTTTTACTTCCCATCTGTATATGTCTTTGCCAGTGAAGTGTATTTCCCATAAGCAGCAATATATTGGGTATTAATTTTTAATATAATCTTCTGGTGTGTGTCTTTTAATTGGAGAATTATGACCATTTATATCTATGATTATTACTGAATTTTACATACTAATTACTATCACATTGTTATTTTTCTGGTGTTTGATTCTTGCATAATTAATCATTTGCTTGACTACTGTTCTGTATGTACTGTTTATTTTGGTATCCTCTGTAGTATAGTGTCTATGACTGTAAATTCTATTAGTTTCTGCTTGTCTAGGAAGCATTCTGAAGGATGCCTTTATTGTATATAATAATGTGAGTTGGCAGTTACTTTCTTTCAGTGCTCAAAGTATGTATTCCATGCCCTCCTGGTCTTTAGAGTTTCTGCTGAGAAGTATGCTGATATTTGATAGGTTTACATTTATGAGTTTGTATTTCTCACATACAAATTAAGGAAATTACGTTTCTTTTTTTGTATTTTTGACATGCAGACATTACCTTTTGCAATGTGCTTCATTATAATGGTTTTAATATAATCCATTGTAATTGATTTAAAATAGTAACAAAGGGCCAGAGGGTTAGCTCAGTGGTTCCGGCGCCTGCCTCGCAAGCACAAGGTCCTGAGTTCGATCCCCGGTAACCACATACAATGCTGGGTGTGGAGACTCACGCCCACCAGCAATCAATACCACATACCACAGTGCCAGGCGTGGTGGCTCACGCCTGTAATCCCAGCACTCGGGAGGCAGAGACAGGAGGATTGCTGAGTTCGAGGCTTGCCTGGGCTACATAGTGAGCTCAGGGCCAGCCTGAACTACAAAGCAAGACCCTGTCTCAAAAAAAAAAAAAAATAGTAACAAAAACACAATTTCATTATGACCCTGCATTCTACCATAAATAGTCATTCATCAAGTTATCATATTTGTAAATGTTGTAGAAGTGTGCCCATTGCTATAAATGAATGGTACTTAATGTCATGTATGCTGTAAAATGGACATTTAATCTTTCCAATACATAACCTGTTTTAGTAAACAAAAGTGGCAAAAATTAACTCCTGTAAAATACACCACTTTTTTTTTTTTTTGGTGGTACTGGTGATCAAACTCAGGCCCTTGTGCCTTCAGGGTAGGCATAGTACCACTTGAGCTAAATTCCCAGCCCACCACCTTTATTTCTTAAAAATATCACAATCCCCTGTTCAAATGTACTGCCAAATAGAGATGATTTTCTTTTCAAAATTCCCATCACTAATCATTCTACTTATCTGTGCTGTTTATAAGTCACGTAAAAGATCAAACACTGAAACAGTGGCAATATTATGGATATTTAGAATGTGGAAAAACTCAATAAAATGAGCTTCTTTGGAAATAGTGTTAAATATTTTAGAGAAGAAGATTGATGCAAAATATCAGGAGTACCTTTATAGTCACCCAACCCACCTATTTCTTCCTTCTTTTCATGTAGTAAGTTATGTTTGTTAGTACTTTGTTCCTTTGTGATTCATGTTTCAGGTCTTGTACACAGGTCTGCAGAGGTAGCTCAATGACTGAACAATTGCCTGGATGTATGAGGTCCTGGGTTTGATCCATAGTACCACAAAAAATGTCTTATACACAAAATTTGAAAATGCTTAAGTTTCCATTCCTAGAATAATAAACTTGTTCCATTCTGCTAGCCAAAATAACTAAATTCTATATAGCCTAAAATAATTTTATTTATGATTTATAAATTTTATTTATAATAGGAATAATTAAATATTATTAATATGTATCATATTCTGTATAACTTTTCCTGATGTTTGTTTATTGTTAAAATAGTGATACTAAACTATGTCTTTATAATATTGATAAGTATAAAAACCATCATTAAATATTAACCATTTCAAAGTGCTAAATAACTGATATACATTATTTTACTTAAACTTCACAGTAAGTGTCTGTTACTTTTCTCATTGCTGAAACACAGTACCATTGATGTCCACAAGTTAAAGAAAGGTTTATTTTACCTCACAGTTTTTAGAGATTCAAGTCATCATCATCTGACTCTGAGGCAGAGTAGTATGGCATCACAAAGGAGAAACAGTTCATGGCGTGACAGGCTGAAAACAGCAAACAGTAGCAACTTCCCTTCCTTCTGTACCTTCATATTCTGTCCAAACTACAAGCCTATTGATAAATGCTACCCATACCTAGAGTGGGGCTTCCATTATCTACACCCTTAATCATAGTACCACACACCCTTTATCCACATCCACACACCCTAAATTCAAAAATCCCCATCTATGACCACATGAGGCTTTTGAGGAAATATATGGATATAAGCCATAGCAGTAAGCCAATGAGGCAGATTTTTTTTTTTTGAGACAGGGTCTCACTTTGTAATTCAGGCTGGCCCTGAGCTCACTATGGAGCCCAGGCAAGCCTCGAACTCAGCAATCCTCCTGCCTCTGCAGTGAGGCAGATTTTTATTGTCCTCATTTTTCACATCAAAAAATGGAAGTTAAAATGATATATTCATCATAGTCTTAGCAGAAGTGATATAGCACATTTAATGGATAATTTAAAAGATTTTTTAAGGGCTTACCATTTTTCCAAAAGTTTGGGTTGAATTTTGGGAAAACTGACTACCATGGAATTAGTAACAGTGAACTGTTAATGTTCCTAACTTCAGTATGGCAAAGAAAATCAAGATAATTCCAGGAAGCTTATCAAATCTATAAAAAGAACTGGTCTAAATAAGAAGGGGCTGTGATCTTGAGTTGAGAGATACAGCTAACCTTTATTGACCTGGGAGAAAGTAAACCAGAGAAATAAATTACAGATCTTATTCTCCTTTTACCCTCAGTCTTCTGCCATTGCACCCACTCTCTAAACCCAAGAAGCACAAAATTCCTTGTTGCTGTTATCTGTACAGGTCAGTTAGAAGCAGAGAGGATGAAGAATGTTGGGCAATGAATCTGAAAAAGAAATGGAAATTATTTAGGAATTATATATCTTGCTCAAGATTTCAAATTATTAAATAATAAATAACAGATTTATAAATGATACATCATACTACTAACCACATTGTTATATGGCTTCTCATATAAAAAATGTTTTCTGACATATTTTAAATTTGAAATTCTCAATCCTATTGCAAATCAGTGGATATACCTAACAAAAATTGATATTTATTACATGAGAATGAGCACCAAAGAATGCCAGAAACAAAAAGTAGATGTGGATATTGATTTTATAGATTGCTGACATTTTCAAAACTACATTGAACTGTAGTTATTCCCTTGTTCAGATTCCAGACTCCATCATTTCTCGTGGTGTTCAGGTGCTCCCACGAGACACAGCCTCACTCAGCACTACCCCTTCAGAGTCACCTCGTGCTCAAGCTACATCTCGCCTTTCTACAGCGTCCTGCCCAACACCAAAAGTAAGTACAGTTCTTTGCTACCTTATACTTTCTGTACTGTGAAATCAGAGAAACTAACCAATATTTCCTGCTGCTTATCTAGTTTACATTGCATGCAAGATACTATGAAATATGAATGTAATATAAGATAGTTACTACCCAGTGTTTAATAAATTGTCATGTTAAACCATTTGGAAGACAATAGAAATTTCATACAAAATGTTTCATACAAAATGTAAGAGTTTAAAATATCACTTTCTATAGTTCCCTTTTTGTTGTAGACTTGTGAATTTTTTTAGTACATTCATCAGTATAAAGTTATATTTTTATCTCAGTGGTGATGTGGGTTTGGCCAATAATCAGGAAGGAGAATAAATACTATCACCAAAAGTTTTGTTTTTTGTGTTTAACTTGTCCAGGCTGGGGTTGCTCCCTGCTCTAGTATCATTCCAAATTTTTTCAAACATACTCAACTTGGAATATTGCTGCCTAATATTTGGAAACAAATCTAAATTTATTAGAAAGTTTTAATGCCAACCTTTGGGGAAAGGAAGGTGTTTCTTGGTCATTATTTTTTAATGTCACAAATTGCAGTGGGGGAAGGATTAATTTATTTGCTGCCTCATAACTTTGTATGTATGATAACTTAGCAAACTCAGCAATGTGGTGACTACTCCCTGAATGTCCCTTGTCTGGTTAAATTATTTGTGCTTTCAAGTTCTCTGGAATGGATCCAATATAGTATCAGAAGACTATTGGTAAAGTTATATCTTATTTCATAACACATGGTATTAGATCTCAGACTACATACTAAATATATTCTAAAGATCTGATAGTTAATGTTTCATACTGTGCCTCTTTCCCCCATCTTCAATTTGTCGGGCTTGTGTATCTGCCTTCATCAGTTCCAGCTCTTCTATCAATTTTATGAATGTTATAATTGCATTTGACTAGAAGTGATCTCACGCAGGTCTTGATGTCAGTAGTACAATTCATTTTGCATTACATGATACAACTTTCTCAGCAAAGTCTTGATAGTGTTACTGTTGTATGTCATTGTTTTTAGATGTGTTGAAAATAAATGATACTGATTTTATCATTCAGAAAAATGTGTTATAAATCTTCAGTGAGGAAAAATTGCAAGAACATTATAGACATAAAATATATGTCACTTGGGTGCTAGATCTGGAGGGTCTAAATGCTTGTCTTGACATTTTTTCTTAGATAACACTTAGGTGTTCAATTTGACAGTGAATTCAAAACATTGTATTTAGTAATAAGACTGTATTCATTTTAGATTCTTTTTACCAATACTAGATTGTACATCTTAAAGATAAAAACGCCTCTGTGTAATTTCTAAATAACTGTTAATGCTGAATTAGAATTCTAACATAATGAAAGAAACTAGTTCAAATACTAATAATTTTAAGGAGTAAAAGAAGTTAATCTAGTAAAATCCTAAGTTGTAAGACTGCTTTATTGTGGTACATTGTTAATATTAGTGGGATACATTTTATTAATAAGAGCTCTAATGTTAGTGACATACATCTTCTGTCTTCATAACCTTTATAGTTTAGTCAAAGGTGTCAAAATAAGCATAAAGATTAGCTTAATAACTATACTGCACAACAAATTAAAACCAGTAATTGAAATGCACAGCAAGAAGAAATGAAAAGTATAGCAAGAAATCTCATCTAGAGAGAATAAGGTGGCCCATCCATGGAGACAGTGCATGGAGGGGGATAGAACCAAACATGAGTTTTACACTACATGGAGATTCTAAGAATTATATTCAGCAGTAATAACCACTTTAAAAGCACTTGTCAGGAATCAAGAATTCCCAGGGTAAAACTTTTTTGAGTATATGGTTAATTTTAATTCAGTAGCTTTAGTACTTCAGCACTTTTTATTTTAAATACTATCTTTTTTCCCTCTTTCTCTGCTGAATCAGATTTCAAGGCCATAGATTTTTAGCACTTACCTCTGTTCTAGGTGAATTAATTTACTTTAATTTTTGTAGCATAAAATTTGGGGCAGAAAAGAAGTAAACAAACAAAAAAAACAGGAATCAGATGAATACTTGCCAGTTATACAATATTAAAATACAGTTTTTCTTAAAAAAATGGTTCTCATTTAAGATATTGGGTGGATAATGACATTGCTTTAAGGAATAAAAGAGAAACAGCAAGTTTTCATGGTAAAAAAAAGATAATATGTTTTGATTTTGTGAATGTGTTCAATCTGAGGTATATGTGAGGCATTCGAAAATGAATAATGCAAAATTAAAAATAGAATTTGTTTGACATTCTTATTTTTACTGTATCTTGGTTGTAATATTTAAGATTAACACATTTTAGTCTTGCCCAATCATAGAAATTTTCTATTTTCCTTAGTAAGTATGCAAAGTATGTCCTGTACTGAATTATATGTGAAAATGAAATTCATTTTCTTTGCATCAGAAATACCATGCAGTCTTGAATGAGCTGCATTTGAAAGAGAACAACTTGAAATAGAAAACCTAGATTCAAATGCTTGTTTCTATACTCAATAACTACAGAATGTTAGGCAAATTGCTTAATATTTCTGAGCTTTGTATTTATTAAGAAACCAATGATAGGGCCGGAGGATTAGCTCAATGGTTCTGGCGCCTGCCTCACAAGTGCAAGGTCCTGAGTTCGATACCTGGTAACCACATACAATGCTGGGCGTGGAGACTCACACCCACCAGCAGTCAATACCACATACCACAGTGCCGGGCGTGGTGGCTCACGCCTGTAATCCCAGCATTTGGAAGGCAGAGGCAGGAGGATTGCTGAGTTCTAGGCTTGCCTGGACTACATAGTGAGGTCAGAGCCAGCCTGAACTACAAAGGGAGACCCTGTCTCAAAAAAAAAAAAAAAAAGAAACCAATGATACCTCTCTCTTTAACAAGTTTATTAGTCTTTCCCTAGTAGTAAGAAAGCAAACATGAACAAATAGACATTGGGCCAGGCATTGTGATGCATACCTGTAACCCCAGCACTAGAGAGTGGAAAACAGGAACTATGAGTTTGAGGCTTAGTAGTGAGTTCAAAGCA
>PVIC010058457.1:0-10367 GCA_004025085.1 Thryonomys swinderianus | reverse complement strand
GGTCTCACTTTGTAGTTCAGGCTGGCCCTGAGCTCACTATGGTGCCCAGGCAAGCCGCCGTGAACTCAGCAATGCTCCTGTCTCTGCCTCCCGAGTGCTGGGATTACAGGCATGAGCCATTACGTCCCGCATTGTGGTATGCGGTGTTGATTGTTGGTGGGCGTGTCTCCACGCCCAGCATTATATGTGGTTACCGGGGATTGAACTCAGGATCTTGCGCTTGCGAGGCAGGCGCCAGAACCACTGAGCTAACCCTCCGGCCCAGGTTTTTTTTTTTTCATGTTTTCTTTAAACTTATTTTCCTGCTTTTGATTTTGCTATTTCTTTTTTATTAATAGATAATAAGTATATTGATCATTGGGAGTTGGGACATATACATATCAGATTTTTATATTTATTACTTATTCTTTCCCCTCTTCTACTAGCCTGCGCCTTCTCTCTCTCTTTCCATTTCTTTTTTTTTTTTTTTTTTTTTTTTTTTTTTTTTTTTTTTTGGTGGTACCAGGTCTCTCCATTTCTTATAGGAGCTTTGAAGATACATGTTTTATGATACTTTTTCCTAATTTTATAAGTTGCCTTTTCATTATGCTGGTTATTTACTTTGCAATGGAGAAGAATTTGTATTTGTAGTCTCAGTTGATCATTTTAAAAGTTAATTTCATTTGTTCATTTTAGATATATGTAATGACCACATTCACCATAGGAATCTATATTTACACATAATATATTTTTGGTCTTTTTCCCTCTATTCCCTTCCCTCTCTACCACCCCTTTTCTCTTTATTTATAAAAGCTTTGCTTCCAGTTTTCCTTCTAGTCCCTATTTTTCTTTTGCTTCCTTCCTTTCTGCCTACTCTGTTCCTTCTTCTGTTTCCCACTTGAACATTTTATTCCTATGTCCCATTATATTTTGGCCATTATTTACATTTTCTGTTTCTCATATCTGAGAAATGTTGTGATATTCACATGTATTTTTGACTTATTTCACTTAAGAGTATGATCTCAAATTGCAACCATTTACTTGGAAATGTCTCCAGTTTATCCTTATTTATGGCAGAATAGTATGCATCTTCTTCATCCATTTATTTGTTCTTGGGCCTTTGTGCTTTTGTCAAGAGTAAGCTAACACAAATTGTGCTGCTATAAAAATGTTGTGCATATACACTATAGTGTGATGCTTTAATTTTTTCAGGAAGATACCAAGAAAGGGGAAACCTGGGTCAAATAAAAATTTTTATTTTTTGAGAAATCTCCACACTGATTTTTACAGTAGCTGCATCAGGCTATACTCCCATGAATAGTGGAGAGGTATTTCTTTTCCTCCATGGCCTCTTCAGTATTTGTTACTGGTTGATTTCTTGATGATAGTCATTCTTTTTGGAGAGTAATGAGTGGTAAAGAAAAAATGTGATGGTAATAAAAAAGGCAAACAAAGCATGTATTTGAGGGGTTGTGGGAAAGGTAGGGGAATGGGAAATATGAGAATTAAATTGTGTCATATAGTGGTACAAATTACCAATATCGAGTGTGATCATGATATGAAGAGTATATACAATGTACCAATAAAGATACAAATATTTAAAAAATTAAAAATTTTTTTCAGCTCTTGAAAGACCAGTGATCTTGAACATTTTTTAATATATTTATTTTCTATGTATACTTCTTCATTTAGAAGTGTCTATTCATTTCAGATGTTCATTTTTTCCAGTTGGGTCTGATTTTTTCACTTCTTTATGTATTCTAGATATTAGCGCTTTGTCTGAGGGGCAGCTCACAAAATTTTTTTCCCAGTCTGTGGATTAACTTTTCAATCTGTTGGTGATTTTTTTTTACAGTGAAAAAAGATTTTTTAATGAGATATTATTTGTTGATTCTTTGTAATATTTCCTATGCAGTCCAGGTTTTGTTCATAAAACCTACACCTATAGCTATGTCTTCAAAAATTCTACCTCTTCTATCTTTGAGCAGATTCAGTGTTTCTATTTTAGTACTTATTTATTGTAATTGCTTTTGTAATTCTAAGTCTCTTTTGGATCCCAGTGAATGTTAGTATCACCTCTTCTAGATCTGTAAAGTATGCTGTTGGTATTTTGATTGGGATTGCATTAAATCTATAGAAGAGTTTTGGAAATGTGGCCATTTTTATTGTATTGTTCCTGCCTACCCAAGAACAAGGAACATGTACTCATTTTTTATAGACTTCTCAAACTTCTTTTTCAAAGTACTATAGTTTTCTAATGTAAAGAATTTTTACTTTCTTTTTTTATTGATATCTGAGTATTTAATTTTTTCTTGATGCTATTGCAAAAGATGTGGTTCCCCTAATTTCTCTTGGGAGTTCGCTTCTGTGTGCAGGAACTCTATTGATTTTTGATTGTTCACTTTATATCCAGCTACTTTACTGATCTTGGTTATCTAATAGAGAAATCTTTTGGTGGAATTTTTGGAATCTTCTATTTAGAATATCATGCCATGCTCAAATAATGATAAGTTAACTTTATCCTTTGTTATTTTTATTTCTTGTATTTCTTCCTCTTGTGTAATTGCTCTGGCTAATGTTTTGAGTATTATATGCAACAGGAGTGGTGATGGTGGATATTCTTTTCTTGTTCTTGATTTTAAAATGAAAGTATCCAGTTTTTATTCATGCAGTATAATATTGCCTGTTTGTTAAGAGTTTTATCATGAAGTAATGTTAAACCTTGTCAAATGCCTTTTCTGTATCTATTGAAGCTTTGCAATTTTTGTCCTTTATTTTGTTACTGTAGTATATAACATTAAAATATTTTACAGGTTTAATAATCCTAAGAATGTCCTTGTATCAAATTCAATTTCTTGAAAGAAATTTTTAAAAAATCTTATGAATTCTTCTCTAGATATTTGATAGAATTCACCAGTAAAGACACATGGGTGTGGGCTTTTCTTCTGATTTGTTTTAAAATCCTGATCCAATCTCCATATAAATTATAGGTGTGTTCAGAGTTTTATATTTGCATGAGTTATATATTTCAAGGTGACTTACTGCTTTCTATCTTATAAGAACACTCGTGATCAATTTTGTGGCCTATTTGGGAAATCTCAAATTAATCATGCCTAGAATATCTCATTGAATTAGAAGTTCACAAGCTTCATAGGTTTAAGACTTGAGTAAGTTGTGAGCCAGTCTTCAACCCAACATCCTCTACTATGATGTATTTTTAAAGGTTGAACTCATTACAAGCAATACAAATGAGAGTTTTCAAAATTTAGACAACAGAATTGATTGTAACCTGATGGGAAACTATAAGTGCCCAAAGCACTTAGAAAGAGTTTGGAACAACTAGAATCTGACAGGTGAACAGTACCAGAGACTGTCATGTTCCTTTGCCTCTTTTTCTTGTTCTTTCTTGCAAATACCCATGTGTTCCTTTTTAAAATAACTGATATACCCCCTTCTTTCTCTATTATGCCATCATGTATCCATCACCCTTAATCTTGCTTTCAGAATAATCCCTTGGTAACAGTAGGAACAGGCCTAGTTTTAACTTATGTTTTGACCAAAATAATGAAAATGCCTTCTAATTGTTTGCCATTCTTTTTGTGTAGTATAATCTGTAGATGTATACCATGCTACAAATCAAATGAGCCAAGTCACCATAAACTTCTTTGCTTTCATACCATACTTCACCAGAGATAGCTTAAAAGTTTCTTAAATTATAAAAGTGCTCCATTTGTTTACATATGATTTGGCTTAGGCCATAATTTTGCATATTAAGTGCTTATTATTTATAAACAAGGATATTATGAGGCAAAGAATGAATTGTCTGAGGTCAAAGGTACTTTTTTTGCTTATTGAACTAATAAATACAAACAAAGGTGAATATGAGTTAATAGTTGTGGGTAACTATTGGCAAAGTTATGAAACTGTTAAAAGATGAAAAAATAGTGCCAGGCGTGGTGCCTCACGCCTGTAATCCCAGCACTCGGGAGGCAGAGACAGGAGGATTGCTGAGTTCGAGGCTTGCCTGGGGTACATAGTGAGCTCAGGGCCAACCTGAACTACAAAGCGAGACCCTGTCTCAAAAAAGGAAAAAAAAAAAAAGCCAAGGCTTAAAATTACTGTCTATTCTAATAAGAAACACGCCCCAGTAGGCACTTTATTGGGGATTTTGCATACTACTCCTAAAGTTTCAACAGAAATATATTATTTTACCTTCTTTTGAGTAATGAGGAAACTTACCCAATCATAATGAACTTAATCAAGTTGTAAACTTAGGATCATGCAACACTTTCTATTTTGGCATGTTTGTCTTTAAATCATGTTATCTTCTCTATTGTATGTCTTTTCATCTTTTTTTTTTTTTTTTTTTGAGACAGGGTCTCACTTTGTAGTTCAGGCTGGCTCTGAGCTCACTCTGTACCCCAGGCAAGCCTCGAACTCAGCAATCCTCCTGTCTCTGCCTCCCGAGTGCTGGGATGACAGGCGTGAGCCACCACACCTGGCACTGTGGTATGTGGTATTGAATGCTGGTGGGTGTGAGTCACCACACCCAGCATTGTATGTGGTTACTGGGCTCGAACTCAGGACCTGAGCTTGCAAGGCCAGCGCCAGAACCACTGAGTTAAATCTCCATCCCTGCAATGGGCTTTTTATGGTAATAGAAAAGGTTCTAATGTCAAGAAAGAAAGTCTGCAATAAGCAGCCACTGTTCACATGTCTCCAAATCTCCGATTTGTTGGAGCAAATTGCAGAGCCAAGCTTTTATCAATAGATTTGTATTAACTCCCTAATTCTAAGAAATGACTAGCAAAATAACTGTTAAACATTCACTTGTGCACACATACCCGCATCCATAGGCACACATGTCCTTCTTTCACATGAAACATGATTTTCTTGATTCTTGTGATAATATACAAATCTCTAACAAATAGTTCATTTAAAAAAGAAAGACTCTTCTAGAGAATCATCCAATTTATATGAGTGAACACAGCTAATTCTAAAGTTAATAGGACCCCTGTGAGTTCTCCAAGAGCTGAATTTGGCCCACTGTGTATGCCACTCACTGCCTTTATTTGCATTATAAATTACCACACTTTATTATGTCTACTCCCATACCATTCCATTATAGTCTATTATTTTAATATAACATGTTAAAATGGAATTAGCAATTAAATTACTACAGCATTATTCATACAACCTAAGGTGTTTAACCTCAATCTCTAGAAGCAGGGGGATTTGTAATTGACTACACCCCATCTACATACTGTGATATATGGAGTCCTTTAATTGTGCATGGTAGTTTACTGGTGTTGTGGTCAGACATTCTTTTTAATTTTACTCATTTCTCAAGAGAGATATTAAGTTATATTTAAGACAACATCTCAGTTCTTATTTTGATTTATAGATTTTAAAATATATGTCCCATCTGTATTTTACACTACCTTATGCCCTTATTCTAGTTATTTCTTAAACATATATGTGAGAAACATGTTTCAGAGATGACCATACTTGTGTATTTATGTGCTTATTTTATTTATTTATTTTGTAAACCAGGGATTATTCAATTATTTTGGGGCCTTGGCATTGGTCTATATCTCCACCCCTTCTATATATTTTTATTTTGATGCAAGCTCTCATTAACTTGTTAAGTTGTGCAAGACAGACTCAAACTTGACATCTTCTGTCCCAGAATCCTAGATTCAGCATGAATTATTGGTCTGTGGCATATCTGGGCAAGGATCATGGTTTTTATGTCACTGAAGTCTTTTAGTATCAGCCAATCAAATGAATGCTTAGAACAGTGTCTGGCATTTGGCAGATGTATTAGCATCCTAAGAGCAAAATGAGACAGCTAACATCATAAAGTAGGTGTTGTACAGCCACAGAAATGTATTGTCTCATGGTTTTGGAGTACACATATCTAACAACAGGGCGCTGTAATCCTCTGAGACCTCCTGGGGAATTTTAAGCTCATCACTTCATAGTTGCTGGTTGTTTTCCAACAATCTTTGATAGTCCTTGACTTTTTAGCTGCATAACTCTGAGCTCTGCTTTTATGGGTGCATAGCATATTCTCTGTATGTCTCTGTCTTCATACATCTGTCTTCTTCTGGATACAAGTCATATTGATTATTGCCCATCTGCTCCATTTAAATACAGCTTAAATAATTACATGTGCAATGCCCCTATCTTACTTACTTTTTTTCTTTTAGTCACAACACTCATAACTCATAATTTAAGAGAGGAAAGATTTATTTTGGCTCACAGTTTATAGAGCATTCAGTCCATAATCAGATGATTATGTGAATAAATTTTTATTTACTATGTCATTATATCATAGATATATGAATTGCTACAAATTATTAAAATATCTGTCTTATTTTTAAATAAAATATAAGCAAAACTATAAGGACAGTGTTTGTCTATTTAGATATTTACCTACTTGGAATTACAATCAGTAATTAGCTACTTTCTGCGTGAATTCCTTCTCTCAAAAGGATTTAAGTAATCCTAGTATAGTTTACTACATGCATTTGAAAATTATAATGCTGTTTCACAATCTAAATGAGTTTTTAATTTACATTAGTTTGCTTTTTTTCACATTCAGTCCAAGTATATGTTTCCCATATACCTTGAAATAAAATAAGATCTATTTCATACACACACACACACACACACACACACACACACACACACACACACACACCAGGGACATAGTAACACTAATTATTGTACTTCAGTTCCAAGTAAATCATATTCTCTTTAGAATTTATGGAATCACCTTCTAATCCATGCTGTTAAAAATGAATTAACTTGTTCTGATATTTTAGAGAATATCTAATTATTTAATTATCTCCATTATGTGAATAAAGCTGTAGTGAATTCCCTACTTAGCATCTCTGTAATCTTCCACAGGGATGAGCCTTATTTGAATGTACTGCAACTTCACGCAAACACACACACACACACATTCACACACATCATAGTGATATAATGTTACAAAGCAATTTTAATTAAAACTATTGAGAATATGTTGTTGTTGTATTTTAAACCCAGCTTCCTCTGAGAATGCTATAAAATGTTGATGTGTGTACTCCAGTGGGAGACCCAGTAAATGTTAGCTTTCAGTCATTTTCCTGACACAATGCAAGAGTTCATATCTAGTCCCTAGTTGAGCTCTTGTGGGAATAGAAATCCCATGCTCTTGGCTTGACATTAGTGCCATTTCCAAATGTTACCATGGTGATCACCTATGCAGCATTACTAACTCTTCTTACAACAGCTCAATTTGAGATTCAAGTTTCACGTTTCCATGATTATGGGAGGGTAATTATTTCATTACTCGAGGGAAGAAGATTTAGGAGGTAAATAGCTCTTCATTAAATCTTAAATGATTCTAGTCTTTTTAGACCACAGAAATGCCAAATATTAAAGTGATGAAATTCAAAAGAGTAAAATATGACTGGGAATTGAAAAAAAGTTCAATTTTGGTGTAATAGAATCATAAATATTTTTTCTCTAGTGAAAACGTTCTGCATAAAGTATAAGTATTTTGTGTCAATAATTTATGACTAAAAATAATTTCCATGTAAAATAAATCCACAGCACTATTTGTGTATATATTGGAATAGCAGTGCCTATAAAAAGAGAGATTTTATGAACTGAACTTGCTGAAGAGATGATAGTGTCATATATTCTAACACATACTTTTTAACTATGCATCTAAATAAGAATTTCTTTGTAAAAGAAAAGATTTTCATTTTACAAATAATCATCTTATAAGAATTGTTTTGCTTACTATTGGTATTTGAAGATGATGCACTTGAAAATAAATATTAATATGCAATATTTTCAATGTATATTTGATTTTATGAAATGTCATAGGATGAATTAAAGATACTTGGAGCATATTTTAAATATATTATATTTCAATTATATATCATATATTTTAAATATATTATATATTTAATTATGTTTATATATTTTATATATTATATTTTAATTATATATTATATATTTTAAATATATTATATATTTAATTATATTTTAATATAAAACTAAGCAGCTGTAGCTACTATGCTATTTAACTACAGGGTTAAGGAAGAATGCTGTGATGTAGCTTCTCTTTCTAAACCGCAGCTTTCCAGGAAGGAATTTTGAAATGTTATAAAATTTGTAGGCCCCAGTTTGCTTACCTACGTTACATCTTGGGTTGCGCGCACTCTGACAAAAATTTCTAAATATACTATGTTCTTTCTAAACAATTTTTTCTCTTCCCCTTGTGTGTGTTGCCTGTGACAAAAAGCCTATTAACAATTTTGAAGAGAATTAAAGATACATGAAGTGAAGATAAATGTATCTGTGATGGAGGTTGTGCAGTTGAATGTCACTGATTCAATTTGGGGATGAGATCTCATGACTGTGTGCTGCACAGACTGGTAGGTGGCTGGGAAGAATTCAATCCTTTTCATTTTCTGAGAAGAAAGTTCTGTTTATAGCCCACCCCTCCTTTCTAGTTCTTTAATAGTTCCCAATACAGCACCTATCTGTAATTTATGACTAGATTTTTTCTTTTAGATTAGTGGAAGAAAAATTAGACAGAATTGATTGTTGGGAGGCTCACTGATTAAGTAATTAATTAATTAAAATTATTCATTCATAAACTTCTGGAGAGGTAGGGCAGGAAGGTTAAGAGTGGCTCAGAGTGGCTGCAGTCACCAGTGCTACTTAGCTTGTTATTTATATCTAACCCATCACAGTCCCATCAAAGGTATGCTAGTTTGCACATTTCTCAGAAAAGGGAGACCAGAAGGACAGGGGCACAAAAAAAATAGCTCTCCGCTATCGACAAAATCACCAGAAATATAGACACTCAATGAATATTACATTTTTTTTAGATCTAAATCCCACATTTTAATACAAGTACACTCCCTGAAAGTATTTCTGAATAAATAAAACAACTAAAGCTCTGTCTCATAGCTTTAAGTGCCTTTCTAAGAGTCATTAGCAGGCCAAGTTAAATTTGGCTGCAATGTGAAATAATGTTACAAAATTTATTTTTAACAGAGATAAAGCTATCTGTGAACCCATCTCCTGCCTAGGGTAGCTTGGTAGGCTGGTGGCTTCTTTGTTCTCTTCCAAAAGTGCTAAGCTGTGGGAGAGACAGAGAGACAGACAGACACAGAGAGACAGTGACAGAGAGAGAGAGAGACAGAGACAGTAAGAAACAGACAGAAACAAAGAGAAAACAAACAGGGTGAAACATCTTGTTGGCTCATCTTGGAAGTATCATTTTCACTCACATCTCACTGCAGGGAAACAGTATTCTTGGGTCTTGTCTGAGAACAGTGGGCTGAGGCCCAGGAAGAAAATCGGAACTGGTAGGAGTAGTAGCTAAAAAGGAAGTAGAAGGATCCTAAGCCCTGTAAGATATTCCTTTATTTCCATAAGATATCGTTGAATATCTTACTATGATATGGTTGCATAATTTTTGTATGGGATGAAGTCTTTGATGACATCAAAGAAACAGTTCTCCGAAAAAGAGAAAGCTGTAAGTTCATACTCAGTAGTAACTTAGAATGAAAGATGAGAACAATATGTTTGAAAAAAAGAAACCCAAACATCGTGTTTTGAAATAAAAACATCTGTCAAAAAACACAGGACCTATCAGATAAAGTACTAAGAGATCAGCAGTGCTCTTCATTCAGTTATCATAGATTAATGAACTATTGTCATGTCTTGCAAGCAGGATTTTCTTAACTCTTTAATTTCGCTTTAGATTAACAGCTCTACCAGCGACCCTAATTAATTGCCCCCAAACTGTTAATAACCATGTCATCATAGACCATCATGTAAATGAACTTTAAAAGATAAAACCTGAAGAGCAATTTTGCCATTCATTTATCTGAACTAATTATAATGTAGGAATAATTCTCCCAGCAGGTGAAAACTGAGAAAAGCACACCTTTTCAGGAAGGCAAAACATTTTATATTTTGACATCAAAATTTTGGAAGAAACAGTGACTGTTTTTGCAAAGTACAGTATTTCAAGTTTGTTACTCTTGTTACAGTCACATGTTTAATGAGATTTTTAAAAATGAAAGTTATGGATGGTTCTACTCTTGTTTTTTAATGATGTTGAAATACAGCCTATTTTATAGAGAAATTGTTTTCCTAATGGAGAAAACTCAGAGTATGTTACATTTCAGAATCAATGGACAGTCATATATTTGTAGGCCTTAATACCATAATAATTTATAGCTGGAATATAGTGAAGTATATCATTGTGTATGAAGGTATAATGGCAGTGTGAGGGAAAGGACAGACAGAAGTCCACGACTTAATTTTACCTTCAGCAGTGAAAGTTTGAATTTGTCACCTGGAACCAC